>PNEQ01097207.1:0-11509 GCA_003012365.1 Medauroidea extradentata | reverse complement strand
AAGCAACTGCAAGTTCGGTATCGCCTACAAGACTTACTCGTGTGATAACTGTAGTGCTGTATATGCGAATAAACAAGGAATAAGCATTCACGTCAGAAACTGTACTTCAAAAATAACTACAACATAGGTGACTGTAGAATATGATTATTGATATACGATCATTTTGTATGTTTTCTTAGGGACTGAAATAAAATCGTAATGTACCAGTCAATAGACTCCTGGGTTGATAATTTATTTTCCTGGGTAACATGTACTTACTCTGGAGAAAAGTACTGACACTAGAGTATTTTATGTAGAAAAAAAGTTAGATGGAAGTTATTTTGTGTAAGATTTATTTGAACTATACATTCATGAAAACTCGTTTGCATAAGACTATACTGTACATGATAGGAATATAACTTAAATACGAAAATGCCAAGCAGGCAAAGTTAAGAAGTAAGGTGATAAATATGACTGCAACTGGTTTATTAAATAAATATGTTATAAAATGTATAAGTTTTAAGCTTTAGGTTTGACAAAGGAAGTGGTGACTAACTGATTTTATTTTATTCATCTTCTTCTTCTTGGTCTTGAAGTTGTTTCTTATGACAGAAGAGTCTTCCATGACATGCCAGTGATAAGTATTAAGCGTACATGTACAATGACTGTACGTAAAATATTTTTTCACTTAAATGTAAATGATAGATGAGCATAAAGTTTATTTTAGGTTACATTATCTTGATGTGAGAGTGCTGGAAACTAATCAAATATGCATAGTTATGAAATCTACATAGAAATGAAATGAAATGGTGCAGATAACTTTTGTAATAGAGCACCGTATATGAGACCATCTGGCAAGATGTAGTTCTTTAGGAAGCTACAGGCTCGCTCTCGAAAGTAACGACTCAAATAAACATAAGAAGTCTTGTTGTAAGTTAAAATCTCAAAAATATTTGAGCTTGGTTTATGCCTATTCTGTGAAGAAGATAGAATTTAGTAAAAAATTTTCTGAAAATCACAAGTGTTGAGTGGACTGGAACGCTGTACGTACTGTGCAATACCAGTGAGAGTTTTTATGAAGTATTAAGAACTAACGCTAACTTAATTGTATGGTAGCTGTCAATGGAATAAGGTAAAGAGATATGATGGTATAAAGGGTTGGAATTAACTTTTATGATTGGAAATGTATACATTCAGTGTGGTTTAGTAGAACTACATGCCTGTAGTAGTAGGCCTAATTTGGATTAGATAGTGACAGTGGCGTTTTTCATTGCTGGAATGGTATTTATTTATTACCGGTACTTATAACGTGAGCTGGGTGCGCGCATAGAGTTGATGTCATGTACGAACATACTCTGATTTGAGTGTGTTTGTGTGTGAAGGAGCGTGATAATGTGATAACTTGCTCTGTTGAAGCGTAGTGTGTGTGTGTAGATATGATTGAGTATGAACTTGCTCTGCTGGGTAAGTACATGTGTGAGGTTATATTCGTGTATGAACTCGCTCTGCACGTGAGTTTGTGTGTGAGTATAATAAAAGTCTGTATGATCGTGCTGATATAGGTCAAAATATATTATTGTAGGAAAATATTATCTCTGTATTGTCATCTATGTAAAGTATGGCGTGTATACTAGTTTATTTACGAAAAAATGTTAGATTTAATAAATAACATTTATTTCTTTTATAATATAAGCTGAAAAATTCAATATTATCCGAGTATTTAAGAATGATAGTTTCTTTCAGGATTGTAGCAATAGGAGATAATGTAGATGTGTACGAGAAAATTTATTTGAGTACCTTAACTGACATAAGTAGCTGATCGTACCTTCAGAATAAATTATATGTTCGTTAGGTTACGACTGAGTGCCTTGACAGCATCAGATTTTGCTCAGTGTGATGATTCTAAGTCATGGAATGTTCAGTATTATGGAAAAATGAATATGACTGTTATTTATAAAAACCAACTGATACCTATTAAGTGCACATGTCTAGTCATGATAGGAATTCAGGTACAAAAATTGGATACATTAATAGTAATTATGTGACTTCGGAAATAAATGATCAAATGTTACATGGAGAATGATTTGGTTTGAAGTATATTTCATTGACTTTTACATGAGTTTTAATAGTATGTTCCAATGGAGTTTTGTGTGCATTGCCTGACTGAGTAATATGTCTGGTGTAGTACAAGTAATGAGGGTGCGTTTGTTTAGATGAAAATTGAATTTAGTTTGATGGATGAGAACGAAATATAGGTTTGTACGTCTTAGAAAAGTTTAGCGAATAATTATTATCGGGTATGTTTTGACTGACATGAATTTACTGGCGATGATACCGTATGTAGCATGTGCCAGCTATTGATATTTGGTATAAGAGGGAGGGCTTTTGGTTGTGTTAGGTTATATGATTGAAAGGTGAGGTTTGTGTGTATTGCCTGACTGAGTAATATGTCTGGTGTAGTACAAGTAAAGAATGTGCGTTTGTCTAGATGAAAATTGGGTTTGTTTGATGGATGAAAACGAAATGTGGGTTGTATGTCTTAGAAAAGTTTAGCGAATAATTATTGTCGGCTATGTTATGACTGACATGAATGCACTGGAGATGATACCGTATGTAGTATGTGCCAGCTAATGATATTTGGTATAAGAGGGATGGCTTTTGGTTGTGATAAGTTAAATGATTGAAAGGTGAAGTTTGTGTGTATTGTCTGACTGAGTAATTTGACTGGTGTAGTACAAGTGAGTAATGAAGGTGCGTTTGTCTAGACGAAAACTGAGTTTAGTTTGATGGATGAGAACGAAGTGTTAGTTTGTATGACTTAAAAGAGTTTAGCGAATAATTATTATAGGCTATGATTTGACTGACACGAATGTACTGGAGATGATACCGTATGTAGCATGTGCCAGCTAATGATATTTGGTATAAGAGGGACGGCTTTTGGCTGTGTAAAGTTATATGATTGAAAGATGCAGTTTATATATTCATGTGGTATGATTATCTGATTTAACATTGTAAATATGTAATGATATTTACTTAACGTACAGTATCGAACAGTTTACTATGTGACCTGCCTCGGTTAGTTAACGAATGCTGATATAATACTGAAGTGTATGTTATGTATGGATGATAAAATGAATTTAGAAGTATGGTTGTTTTGATGCATACAAATCTAAAATGATAAGCTGAGTGTAGCTTTGACCTATCTTGATAATTTAGTAGGTAAACGAATATTACAAGTGATGCTGGGTTAAGGTGCTAGGTATAGTAGTAGGTAAGTTAAAAACAAAAGTGTTGAACTTGTGATTTAGAAAAGTCATCGCAAAAAAAAATGTCTTATACTGTATGGAATATAACAGTTTCGTATCAGTGGTCTAGGTGTGCGACGATCGGTTCTATGTCAGTTGCACTCCCTCGTCAGTTGTACCACTGTTTTTTTCTTATCCCCTCTACGGCTCGGGGGCGTTAGGGCGAGGAAGTAAAATGGCGGATGTAGGCCCAATGAAGGCCTGTGTACAGTCTGGTTTCCTTGCATGTTTCCACTTCAGTAGCAGGATTGTGTCAGTTGAATGAAAATAATTTTATTTTTATTTTTGCCCCCGAAAAACGCCTTTACAAGCAGGAACAGGAGATCCTGGTATCAGGCTGTCATGAGGCAGAATGAGGTATATAGGCTAGCTGTAGCGAACATGGTCATCCCTTGAAGGATTTTTTGTCCCCAAACATCGGCCGAGTAGTGTCGGTGCTCCGACCACACCGCAGGGGGTGCGGCGGGGTTCAGTGGGGGAACTAGGACGGCACCACGCTGTGTGGCCAAACTGGAGGAAAAATTCTTTCACTTGCTATGAGCAGTTCGAAATATATCAGACAATTTTTTTTTTTTTTTTAATTTTTCAAATTAAGGCAGGAGGTGATTTTTTGTGCAATTTTTGTAGACTTTTGCTTTCATTGGTAAGAAAGCGCTTAAGACGTTATTTGCGCGTGCATGTGGGCACTTGTCAATTTCATTTAACCACAAGGGAAATTTAATTTTGTTCAAAACTAGCAACAAAAATGCTACTTTATAAATTCCATTATTGTTAATAAAAAAATTGATTCCATGTAATCTCTTCCAAATAAATTTATTTGCACACATTTTGTATATTTTTTATTTTGTAGAATTTTATACAAACGTATGTATATCTTCCAGTTACTTATAACGTTATTATCAACATAGTTTAAAAGCGGAAACATGTTTAATGATACTTCGCAAGTGATTTGCGTAAGAAATGCTTATGTTGTGTCATATCTGTTGCTATGATAACTGTATATTTTCGTTATTTTCGAAACTTAATTTTGAAAATCTTCGTGCTATGCATGAGGGCAATTATGTATCAACGAATTTCCCTCTCAACTAGCAAGAGCCGCGTTGGCAGAATGGTCTGACCATTCGCCTCCCACCAAGGCGATCTGTGTTCGACTCCCGGCGGGGTCGGTCTCCGGATTTTCTCATGTGGGAATCGTGCCGTTGGTCGGCGGGTTTTCTCGGGGATCTCCCGTTTCCACCACCCTTTCATTCCGGTGTTGCTCCAAACTCACCTCATGTCACTACTGACTAGCGTTAAAGGCCTTCAATGCTGGCCATCAGTGCTGACCTTCAGTGCTAACCAAAATCTCACACTCTCTCTAGCTTAACTATAAGTGGGAATGATTGGTACAAAATATCTGTACTAATTTTGTTCAGTACGCTTTGACACTTATTAAAATATTTGCCATTACATTTTTAATTCTTGCATAAATACTTTTTTTAAGTGTAATTCTTTGTTGTTTATGTTCAGAATAAATGCATACATTTTTATGTATGTACATTTTGATTAAAATATTCATGAAAGAATTACGTGTAGCATATTTATAACTTTGTTTCTGTCTAACTTTAGACAAAAATAATAAATTTCGTTAGCATATTGGTAGAATATTGATAAAGAACTTAAATAGAAATATTTGTACAAAGAACTTTTATTTTACCTTACGGCAAGATATGTGATAGAATACGTTGGAATAAATTGACTGGAAGCGGACAATTAATTTAAAAACTGATAAATTCCTTGCATTTTTGTTCACGTGGTTGCAGATTCACTTGATTCTGATGGAATGATCTTTATTAATGTAATCATATCAAACACCGGACTAAGTAACCTTGACAGGGCGAGGGACATAACATAATGCTAAGGACATTACAGAATTGTATAAGTGTTTGTAAGTCAACATGATTGTACTAAGAAAGGGAAATCCTATGCCAAACAGTTTTTTTAAGAGCAAGTATTTTGCAGGATAAGTTTCTGATTAATTATTTATGACACAGCTATTGTGTACATTAAATGAAGCGTAAGATATTACGCTAAATAAATGCGCAACTTCTTCTGGCATTTGCTCATGAATTTGGCAAGAACTGTTATCTAAATTTTCTTTCTGTGTATTTTCCATGTTGATTTTCAAAAACACCATGATTTAAGAAAACGGCAGTAAACATGGTAATATAGTAAACGTCCCCACGTCTTCTCACTGAATCATTCGTACACAAAAATCGTCTTTCAGTATTGTTGACAGCAGGAAGATCACTGTGAGTGGGGAAAAAAGTTAAATGTTTCATAAAAAGTACACATGCTTCAAATATTAATATTTTAACACATAGTGTCGTATGCAATTCCTTCCTATTTAGGGGTGGTAATCAACAAAACCAGTTAAAAAAGTTAGTTTTACACTCAATTGATTCAAATTAATTGTACGAAAGATTACATTAAACAAATTGTTGCTTTAGTTCTTAAAATATTCTGTTACCTAATTTTGTTAATTTCAATATAAGGGTTTAATTAATTGCATTTTGACTACTCTCTTTATAAATAAATTGATATTATGAAATGTGATAAAAGACAAATAACCACTCGAAAAATAGAATGTTTTAAATAATATTTCTATTACTTTTTCATTTTAAAACTGGCAGTTAAATTACATTAATTTTACTGAAGTACTACTCACAACTTTGTGGCTCGGACAGACTTTAGTTTAAAAAACTAAATGGTTCATTATTTCGCCCTTCACTGCACATGAGTGGAGCGCGTCATAAAATAATAATTTAAAGAACCATTAATGTTTCTGTATTACTATGTACTAATAGCTGAAAGCAAAAGTGATTTCACAGCAGTGCATCGCTAGAGATATGTCTCATTATCGCGGCAAAGGCTTGTGGTTTCCAGTGCCTTGATGTGCTATGGTGAATGTTTTCGGCATGACTTAATGGATAGCATGTCCAGTTTGTGTACTTAAGGGCTTGTTCCCGAGTTTTTTTTTTTTTTTTTTAGACTGGTGTCAATAACTCAAATATTTTTTTTAACGAAAAGTTTTGAAAAAATTTTAGTCACACGATGCACAATACAGTGGACGCGTTTTTTTTTTTTTTTTAATAATGTACCATTCGCCAGCAAAAAAATAATTTCCTTCATTTTTGCTTATTTTCACGACGAAAAACGTGGTACTTTGGGTAATGAAATCTAAAAAAATGGTTCAGTATAATTCTACAAAAAAATTCAGCTACAAATTATAACGTATAAGTGTCAAAACTGTGCAGCGAAATTTTGATATGAGTATTAGGTAGCAATAAAAAAAATATTTTCGAAATCACTGCAAAACTCTGTAACAATGCAGTAACGAGGCAGTATTATGGGTCTGGCTACGTGATTCTAAATGATAATGCGTTAAATGTTGGCTCAAAATTTAGCAAATGCATTGATGGTAGATCCATTGGTCACAGCGCGGTGTAAACACCTATGCTCCTTGTTATGTACAGAGGCATCGCGTGCAGTGCGCGCCGAGACCATCGAATTTCGCAGTATGCAGCTTACCATTACAGTGACCACAGATAAGATAAATTAGACACAATGTCAAGAGAATCGAATGTCCGACGATCGTATGCCGAAATTCAGACTTGTATTACCAGCAGGTTGCTGCTAGGAAGACTTCCACTGACGACACCAGAGATGCCATCTGAGTAGTGCTTGGAGGGATGAACGACGGAGCGTTCTATTCATTGCAATAGGAATTTCCGTCTCTGCGCTAAATGTAACCATTTTTACGTACAGTGTCGAACGAATGGAGTATTTCGAATTATGTCGACAGTATTTATATATGAAAGTAACACTTGTCTTATAGTCATGAAGTGGTGAGACATAGAATACGATGGCCGTTGTCTCATTTAATTATTACCATGTTTTACCCTGGCCTCGCTGCAAGATTATATCGGGAAGGGGGACGTGAATTTATTTTTTAATTTTATTCTAGTTACACTACTTACAAAATCACATACAACATTTACTTGTCATCAAACTGAGGTCATATAATTTAATATTTGCTGTAGTATTAACAATACCTTTGACGTGAACCTGTCGTCCATGTATCTTGCTCAGACCGTTTGTCCTGCTACAATTCGCCCACTACCCTTGCATCAGGTACAACAGATGCGGATATGCTAATTATCGGCCGCACCGCTAATTAGTATATCTCCCGGGGCACCTCAGATATTAACTAGGGTGAGTGAAAGTGCGCGAATGTTCTACAGACAGGCAGAAATACATTATTATATATATATTTTTTTTTCATTTAAGTTTATGTCGTTGACAAGTTTCTTAATTTTATTATTGGATGGTTTTAAATTTACTAGTGCCCTAAATAATGTAATATGTTTTAACTGTTAATTTTATCAAGTGTATTCATTTGTTCACCATCACCACTTCATCTCATTTCGTTTTGTTGTGTTTTGGCGGGAGATGCTGCGCCCTCTGCACGCCATCTCCCAGAAGCAGGGCTTGTTAGTCCGACCACCAAGCAGTGCACACGTGCGGGAAGACTGCTCTCGCGCCGCCCCTGGACTTTGTATAGGTTTCAGTGTAACATTTCCGTAATATCAACATTCGTTCTCCGTCCAGGGGCCGAACCGCCGTTTTTACCGTAGTCATAGTTGTAAGAACTCTGTACTACTTCTCGTACTATTAAATTCTTAGTATCAATAGCGTGTTTCATTCCTCTATCATGACTTGGTCTGAACTCAGTAATTTTCGTACCTTTCAGTGTTAAATAGGCGTGGCCCTGGCCTAAACAGGGGCTAGGTGTGTGTAGGTAAGTGTACGACGCCAGGCTCAAAATCAGCAACATCAGTGATGCTGCTTGGGGCAGCCACATGGTCGTCGGCCACGACCTGAGAAAGACGTCTCGTGCTCGTGTTCCGCCGAGCTAAAACTGCGAAACTGGCGCCTATGGGTATTCTTAACCTTCCCCTGAACAGTCTCTCTTCATTTGGCCCCCACGCAACTCAGAGTCACGTTATATGGCGCCCAACGTGGGGCATAATTCCTGCAAACTGTAAGTTTTCCTTTGTTTGTTCCTACGCTCAACATTACATCACTTGTTCATCAGTTACTTGGCCTGTGTTGTTTTGCCGCATCACTCTGATGCCCTTCTAAGAAGTCTCTATTATGGCCATCGTCTTTGTTACTTAATTTTATTTTTTATAATCTATGTCTTATTCACGTGCTTTGTATTAGTGTTATTCTTGTGTACGGAAGTAGTCTCTTATGTTGTTACGTCTTACATTTTACGCCCGTTCATTGTCGGCATAAGCTCGCAATTTCTGGGACGCCCTAGTAAAATGTCTTTCATGGGTTCACAACATCCCGAGAACTCTGTTTCAGTGGTTTTGTATATTGTGTAAGGTACTGTGTATTCCAAAGATTCTTATATTGTGTATTTTCAAATATCATTTTCTTTTGCATGCGAGGAGGAAAAGAATATATTCCAGCGGCATTTTCTTGTTGTCCATGGTAAGAATCCCGCCATTTTTGTCTGTACTGGGTAGCAGTCATCTGGACCCTGCCAGCGCTGGGTAGTCTCGAGGACAAAAGAACAGCAGGGGGGAAGAGCCATCTGGTCCCAGCTGCTTTACCCTCTTTCCACCCCCACATCCTTGAGGAGAGCAGCTTACCGCCCTTCGCTCGGTGCGTGTGTGCATGTGCGGGCGGACGGGCGCTTCGTGACCGGGCCGTGCCGTTACCCCACCCTCCCCCCGAGCTCCCGAGCCGCGCACGAGGGTGACTGCCGCGAGCCGAGAGGACGTTACCCGGCGAAAACCGCTGATTTCGGGCGGGATGTCAGTGTCGTGGCTACCGCGTCGCGCCGACCAGGGTCGCGTGGACATCAGGACCGAGAATGGACTAAAAACTGAACTGTGCCTGCAATGTGTTCGCCCAAGATTTTCGACAGATCCCTTTCGTGCACCGACCGATGTCTGTCAGTGCGCGAGTCCGGGGTTCGCATCGCGCCTACGCGAGACCATCAACCGTGACCACCGCGTACTCGGAAGTCCGATCGCAGAGATTTCCGCGGGACAATCGGTGGCATTGTGCAACAACTGTCTTAGACCCATCAAGATACTGGGTAGCATCGACCATGTCAGTGACAGCTATCAGTGTCAGTGTACCGAAACAAGAAACGTTACATTTCCAATTGTGGGATCAACCGTCAGAATCATGCGCCGTTGCACCCAGAATGAGGCCTGTCGTGACACGGGAATGACACGTCTGGCTTGTGGAATGTGTACGCGGCCGTTTCATGAAGAGTGTATTTCTGCGACAGAGCGACAAACGGTGAACAGTGAACACAAGTTTCTGTGTGCTCGTTGCACTCCACAACCACAGCAGCCTACGTCATTCACGTTTCCCCCGGTAGGACCGTCAGCTGTCACGGCCGACAACTTACTGCAGCAGGCACGCCAAGCTGCATACAGTGACTCTCCAAAGGTAGAGACCATTACTTGCGTAAGTTGTGGTCTACATACAATATGGCAACGAGCAGTGTCGGAAGGATGGCAACAGCACTGCGGACAGTACAGATGCGGAAGGTGCGCCAAAAACGTACAGTTGCATCTGCCTCAGCTTCCAACACCAGTGAACCACGCCACGTATTTACCATACTTTCCCGAGGCGCACATGCCCGCCCGGGCGGATGTAAACACTGAGCGACCACGCCCACCTCTGGCGGCATTAACACCACTGTCACTACCTTTCTTCTCGGGTGCAGCTAGTGAGGACCCTCAAGCCTACATCGAGGATTGCATTCGCCGACTAACAAGGTACGGTGTTTGCGAAGAAGAGTGGCATAATTGTGTCGGGGGTCAACTTACTGGAGATGCGCGTCTGTGGTGGAAAGCCGTGAATTTCTACGGGATTTCCTGGTCAGAATTTTTACGGGCATTTCAGTGCCGTTTTGTCAGCACGTACTCTTCACTTCAGGCCCAGAGCCGAGTAGTGCTAGAGGAACAGTCACGTGACGAGTCGCTCACATTGTTTGCTACGAGAAAGATAAATTCAGTACAGAAATTTAACCACCATATGACAGAACAGGAAGTGTTAGAAATAGTGGCTTCTACTGCACGTCCTGAGTTTCGTTCAGCGCTAGCTCCTCTGATTCACTCTACCATTAGTGACTTCATGCGTTCTGTTATTATTCTTGACTTGTCCCCACGGGAAACGGACAGATCGCGTCGGGATCATGCCTTCACACCCCGCGTCGGCCGCGTAACAATGACGTATACTCAAACCGCCCGAGTGACAGTGCGCGCATTCCACCGCTCCACGGTGACAGACCAGCTGACAGCTCTGCACACACTCCGGGCAAGAGTGAACCAAGTGGCAATGCTTCTTACAACCGGAAACCTCCAGCTCCCTGCGACCTCTGCGAGGGTGGCCACTATCACTGGAGGAGAGATTGCCCGAACTACGTGGCTGGCAACACACCCCGCTACGGCAGCCAAACGCCGCCAGCAGGAAACGAATTGTCGGGGTAGAGCGACCAGACGTCACCTACCCCAGGGTAAGTCTATAAACACCTGGAAATATGTTACAACAGATTTTGATTAACCAGATTAATTCCAATTCAACTAATATGATTAGAATACCTGTGTTACTTAACGGCCAGCTGTGCCGAGCATTAGTAGATACTGCTGCTTCTCATAATTTTGTATGCCAGTGTTTTGTAAGTGTACATGAATTGACCCCGTCAACACACACGGTTCAGCTTGCAACAATTCAGCATCAAGGCGAGACCATAGGAGAGGCTAGTATCACTGTCAAAATACGTGATGTTGAAATCATAACAACAGCTTTGGTGTCAGCTGACCTGCGAGAAGCAGCCATTCTCGGGGTTCCCTGGCTCACTGAGCAAAATACAATTGTCGAGCCCGCTGCATTGCGCATTCACTTTGGCCTACAGGAACGCCGAACAGTTTATAACCTTACTCCCCGTCCCGAAAATCAAACCCCGGACGTCAGGCTGGACGACTTTGACCATGCCGTGCCGCCAGAGTACAGGGAGGCAGTACAGCGTTTGCTAAGTGAGAGGCGTGATATATTTGCAGCAGCTGACCCTCTCCGCCGCACAAATGTAGCCGTACACTCAATTCCATTGGAACATGACAATCCTGTATACTCACCACCGCGTGGCTACCAGC
>PNEQ01097206.1:0-14268 GCA_003012365.1 Medauroidea extradentata | reverse complement strand
AAAGAGAGAGAGAAAGAGAGAGAGAAAGAGAGAGAGAAAGAGAGAGAGAAAGAGAGAAAAAGAGAGAGAAAAAGAGAGAAAAAGAGAGAGAAAAAGAGAGAAAAAGAAAGAGAAAAAGAAAGAGAAAAAGAGAGAGAAAAAGAGAGAGAAAAAGAAAGAGAAAAAGAAAGAGAAAAAGAAAGAGAAAAAGAGAGAGAAAAAGAGAGAGAAAAAGAAAGAGAAAAAGAGAGAGAAAGAGAGAGAAAGAGAGAAAAAGAGAGAGAAAAAGAAAGAGAAAAAGAGAGAAAAAGAGAGAGAAAAAGAGAGAAAAAGAGAGAGAAAGAGAGAGAAAGAGAGAGAGAAAGAGAGAGAGAAAGAGAGAGAAAGAGAGAAAGAGAGAGAAAGAGAATTGCTTATACATATTTGGACTTATGATTTTTTAACGGATCTCCGAGACTGATTTTCAATTATTAAAATTTTTATTTTTTCCATTTTTTATTTTCATTTTTCACGAAAATCTGTACATACGAACTGAGTGCCGTGCGAGCGGGGCTTTACTGTATCTACATTCATGGAACATATTCTGGGGCCCATTTCTTTATTTGAAAGGAAATTAAAACCACATCCATTGAAATAATTGAAATGAATTTTTCAGTTCCATTAGTAACGATGGACAGAGAATCCACTGTACAGTAGAACCCCGATTTAACGAAATGCCACGAGACCCGAAAATGTTTACTCTAAATCATATGTTTCGTCAAATCCAACTTTAAATTTTTTCACCCCCTCCCGTACCACCAAAAAAAGTTAAATCCTCTGGCATTTTTCGTTGGAAATTGAGGTAATTGTTAGAAAGTATGAAGGCCTACAACAACATACCGCAGTAACCATCAATAGGTAAGCCGCAGCAGTAAAATGAACAAAACCGACGAAAAAATTTAAAAAACTGCCAGCGGAACACTCGAGATGGGCGCGCCCGGTGAGTAAACGCCGCCTGCTCGCGCACATCAACACGTTCGAAGTGATGATAAACACAGACGAGTCGTCTTCCTTTCCGTCTCTCTCCCGCACCACCAAGAAATTTTAGTAAATTTCTATTTTAAAAAAGCCATGAAAACTAAAGTAAAAGTTTGTGAGATAACTGTAAATTATTATGTTCAGTGGCGGCCATTATAACATACTGGCCACCGCGCTCGTGAAACAAACTGGTTGCTGCCCCCCTAAAAATATTTTGCACTCAAGCGTTTTTTAGCATCGGCACAACATATTATTTACTTCAATAAATTTGTTGTAAAAAGACTGCATAAATAATATAACATTTCATTTTACAGATACGCTGGTTTTATCACGGTACGTGTCAGAAAATAATCACGCTGGACACCAATGCATTCTCTCGGCAAAAGAATTAAGCTGTAAAGCACGCTGCACGGTAGCGCATTCTGACGGAGACACGAAGCACTATCTGTGAATTAGTAACATTGTGGTCCGCTGCTGCTCTGTGGAATGGATATCTAGATGCTCATTCTCTTGCCAGTCGCCCGGATGAGGATCTAGGCGCACGTCTGTTATGCAGCACAGTGTTGCTCGCCCTGCCGGCTTTGCTCGGACACGCGCGCTCAGCTCAAAATCACTCCTGCGGCCGAAGTTTTCAATGAATGTTAAACAAGCCGTCAAGATACAAAAAAAATAGTTAACACCATCTACGGAGAAAAATGATTATACAATGGTCAGTAAACTTATTTTTAATAGACTTACACTACACATTATATTACAGTAAAGTACCGTTTATCCGGACATACGAACACCGGAATATTCTAAATAACAGACATTTAAAAAATATTTCCCTTTAAATCTTAAGCATCAAAAATTTTTTAAAAAAAATTTGGCACAATCGCACTGCTTTACCGGGAATATTTATAACGTAAACACTGAGCTAAAAATCATAGAGAACTGCATACAAGTAGTACTGCAAGCTTTAGAGTAAAGCAGCTAAAAGTGAACCCGATCAGGTTTAGACGCGCGAGTGGTCATAGTTACAAATGAGAAAGTCTGAACGGAGTGTAATGCCTCCATATTGTTCATTCATCTATGGCGTTGCCGACGATGTTTTTGTTTACATTTCCCGTTCTATATTACGGCGACGATTTATTATGACTTCAGTCTTAAACCGTGAAGACGACAGATTCACTTTAATCAGCATTGCCATTTTCGATAATTTTACTATTGTCATCTGCGATAATGAACAAAGAAGAATCAGAACAAAGAAATTAACCTCTCGTGCAAAGTAGAAATTTGTGGTTGTAAATGTGGCTTCTTCTGGCGGTTTGGAAGGGACTAGGCCTAAGTAATGTTACGTTTCGTAGGCAGGTGTTCATGTTACATTAAATTACAGTTGGTTTTGTTCAGATACGTTGACATTTAATTATACCGTAATATATTTTGAGTTATAGAGGTTAAAACCTCACTCGAAAAAAATTGTATATCTTACGCACCCCTGTTTTGAACCCAAAATATTGTAAGAAAAATGATAGGATACGTGAGTAATCACGGTATGTTTAAAGATTAATTTCCGTTACCAATTGTTTGTGATTAAAATTTTTTTTGCTGTCCGATGTGGTTCTACATTAGTGTTAGTAGACATATCTAATATCCGGAATTTTCCATTATCCGGACTAGGCTAAGTCCCGGCGAGTCCGGATAAAAGAAACTCTACTGTACTTAGTTATTTCATACATTTTTGGTTATTTTTTCATAGTTCCTAAAAATCCATTCGTTAAATCGTCTTTTTATACCCGAGTTTGTTAAATCAGTGGTTGATTTTTTTTTTCTTTTCACGTCTGTGACTTACCTGATGATGATGTGATTTGTTATTGTTTTGAGCAAAAGACTTTTTGTAAAAATACAGTAAATTCTGACGAAACATGCCAGAGGTTTAATTAAAATTTCTTTCGTGTGTGTGCGGGGTTGGGAAGGGGGGAGGGGGAATTAAATATGATTTAACAAAACATTGATTTACAGTAAACATTTTCGGGTCCCATGGTATTACATTAAATCTGGATTCTACTTGTCTTGTCGCTTCTGTTACTACGAATTTATTCTGTGGCGCTATCTTTAAACAACAATGCCCCTCAGGCAGAGAGATATAAACTCACTCAAGCATAGAGAAAGCAATCCTCTCTTACGACCATACATGAACTAATCTCTCTATATATAAAAATGAACGATGACTGACAAACTGCAGCCCAAACCACTGGACCTAGAATCGTTAAAATTTTTGTGTGGGTTCCCATCAGGTCGTAGGCGAGCACAAAGAAGGGATTTTTCGAAATTCGACCTCTAAGGAGGTGAAAAATGGTGAAATGTATTTCCGAAGGAACATCGTTTAGAGTTCAAACCCAAAGGCCTATCGTAATTTTTACTTTAATAGGACACTCATAAAAATTAATATTGGAAAATTTAAGTATTTTCCGAAATTCAACATTTAAGGTGGTGAAAAGACCTTAAATGTGTTTCCGAATAACTATATCTAACTAATCCTTCGTATAAAGAGCTGGTATTCACTTCAAAATATTGCTTACGCAAATATCCAAAAGTAATTTTAGAATTTTTTGGAAATTCGACACCAAAGCAGTAAAGGGGCAAAATGTTTTTTTATGAGTCACTTATATCTTCGAAACACAATTGGCCATCTTCATGATTTTAACTTTAATTGGTTACGTATACAAATCGCTATGACAGCACTCCAAGACATTTCGAAATTCTTTAATTAAGGGGGTGAAAATACGTGAAATGTGTTTTCAATTATCCCTCCATATCGATCGAACCAATAGATATAAAAGTTCTCTCTGCTTTAAATTGAAGTTTTTGTAATTAGCCCAAGTAACATTAAAATATATTTTCCGAATTCGGTGCTAAACCTGTTAAAAAAAGGGGTAAAATGTGTTTTCAATTCACAGTTGATATATATCGATCCCTTAGATTTTTATAGCGACGCGATTTTTGTTTAAGATTGATGGTTACTTAAATACCTGCAAAGAAATTTCAGGAATTTTTTAAATTCGCCACCTAAGGATGTTAAGAGAGGTGAAAAGTGTTTTCAATTAATTGTCAATATATCTTTAATCCAGCGGGCTAATGTGTTTTTCACGTCCACGAGACACCAATAAAGTACCGTACATACTCGTGTATAGTGCGCCTTCGTGTATAATACACACCACGATTTTTGCAACAAGTTACAGGGAAAAAATATTTTAGTGCCTTGATAGTACTTAAAAAAAAACTTTGGAGGATGGGCCGAGCAAGCCGGTGAAATAGCACAAGGGACGGTACAATGGAATGGTCAAGGAAAGAGAGGGCAAGAAAGGAAACATGCTGGCAACATATAAAGGAGAGGAAAGATAATACAACACTGGTTAAGAGTGTGAAAGCAAAGAGGGTGTAGGCAAGCCAGGAGGGATGGGGCGGCTTGTCTCTCTGCCAAGGTCACTTGCTGTCTGCCAGCCCTTTCCGTGTGCTTGAACAACATTCCCTCTCTCTTGCTCTGCTGTGCCAGCCACTTCCAGCATGTACCCCCTCCTGCCCCAAGCCCTTGATATAAGAGATAACATCGCCCCTAAGATAGCCCCTAAGATAACAAGCCATGACAGCAGCAAGCTTGCCTTTTTTTTATCTCGCCTTGTGTGTTTGGAGAAAGGGGGAAGGGAAAAAATGAATGACGCTCTTTTTTCTTCCTTCCTTTCCCTCAGAAAGATAGCTGGTCACGAGCCGGCATCATAAACCTTTCCCGGTGTTACAGTAGGGGAAGGGAGAGGAAAACTATGATGCCGTTTTTCTTTCTTTCCCAATGGAACGGTAGCTAATCATGAGACGTCAAAATTGACTTATCTTATGCTTATGCCACCCACGAAGTTTAATTACTGCCACATCAAATTGCCAACCCTTTGTAACCAACAGTTTAAAAATACCTGTGTAAAGGCGGCCATGTGAAAGTTCTCTCTCTCTGCCTCTCAGTGTTGACACCTGTCCGTTTACGACTATTCGGCTTCTAACACCCCCCTCCCACCATCCTTCCTTCGTCATCTTTTTACGACCACGGACCTTTTTTCACACATTTTTTTTCTATTTCCCGTGTATAGTACGCACCCCTGAATTTTTATCAGTTCTTTTGGAATAAAAGTGCGTGTTATACACGAGTAAATACAGTATTCTAAAACATGATTCAAGGGTTTTACTATCTTAGGTGGTGAAAGACCTTGAATGTGTTTTAGATAAATCATCTATATCTATCTAAACCATTTAGATATAAAATTAATTTTTGCTTCAGGATGATGGTTATAGAAATGGTCGCAAAACAGTTTTAAGATTTTTCGAAATTTGATTTCTCAATACTCTGCAGGGGTGATGTTTTTTAATGATTGATTAATTTCGATTCAACTGAACGGGCTAGCGATGTGATTTACACTTCATTTGGATACTTAAACAAATGTCTAAATATAAATGTAAAATATTTTGAAATTTGACACCCATAAGGGTGAAAAAGCACAAAATTAATTTTCCATCAACCCACGATATCTAACCAGTAGCGATATTGAGGTGTTGTTCGCGTCAGAGTTATGCTTACATAAGCATTTCAAAAATTATATGCAAGTTTTTTAGTTTATAAGATAACGTGATTATTAAGAATAAAACTAAGTTGGTCAACATTCAAGGCAGACAATCCAAAAAGCAGGAACAAGCAGCGAGAAATAATCTATACAGGACTTTCACTCTACAGTAACCTATCGAGACGTGGTGTTGTACAACCTCTATAGGCCCAGGAGACAAATATTTTATTTTTTTTAATTAAATTTTAATTTCATGAATTATTTCAACATTACGTGACGCAGTTGTTTGTTACTCAGGTCCATATTCCTGGAGGTTCCGGGCTCGAATTCCGTTAAAAGCTGTGTGCAAACGTACAATTCTCACACTCAAAAACTACAAGGCAGATCAAATTAGTGCAATTTACATAATTGCAGTTCGCTTTACACTTCGGTTCCTCTACATCAGCTGAAATATCGTCGGTATACTGCCAAATGTGATTAAGTCATAAATGTTAGTTTGTTTAAAAACACTATTAAATTGTAGATAATAACAAAAATGTGGTACGTTACTATACTGTGACACAACAGTAGGAAACGACGAATAGACTTTAAACTCTGGCAATATACATACGGTACATTATTCCTAGTATTTTTATCATATTATCTCATTTTGACTTCGTCACTTTTGGCAGTAAGCCGACGATATATCATCTCCCTAATCTCAAGTTTGGGGCAGCAATTTTATTCACTGAAACTTTGTAATGGCAATAAAGTTCAACTGAATACTTTGAAAATACATAATTGAGGGCACGGTCACCAATGGTTGTGCACAGGGTAGATCAGATGTTTTTCATTTGATTAACCTCTTACCATAGGTGTCTGTAATCACCCCATGTCAAACTGGCAGGGCTGCAATAAGGCCCAGGCACAGTAGCTGTTAGTGACAGAGACAAACTTAAGACTGCTTTTTACTTGGACAGCTATAGCTACTAATTATGCTGCAGAATTAGTTCAACTAACCACTTGGACAATCTAATACTTGATCACCGAAATACCAACCCCGTGCACAAAGAGGTTTTTAAATTAAAGTAAATATTATCAGTTACGAATAATACTCGCGAGCAAAGCCGCGGGAGACTGCTAGTATTCAATAAAAAACACTACTTATTAAATTAATTTACATTAAATATTGTGAGAGATTCCTTATCAAATAAAAGCGTATTTAAACAACAGTAAAATTAAAAATACAGTGGAATCCAGTTACTACGAGAGTTTGTAACAACATAAAAAACTGTCGTAGTTATGAGTTGTCGTAAGAACCGAATGTTTACCGTATTTATGCGAATATAACACCCGCCTGTGTATAACACCCTCCCCAATTTTGACTTTCATAAATTAAAAATATGAAATATTCGTGTATAACAGCCCCAGCAAAAAAGAACTCCTTTCTAGCCAATAACGTCGACCATTGAACATCAAAGAAGATAATAAAGTCATCCAAGTTAACATTTTAAAGTACATAATATTTTACCAAAAACATTTTCAGGAAGAAAAACGTGTCTTAGTGTACAAGTGGTGTGTCTTCGCTACATACTCTTCAGAAGTTGCGGCCGTTGCATACGAGCGTATTGCAGAGTGGAATATCTACCGCGAAGATATTCTTTGCTCGGAACTCATGACGTCAACGTGTTGTTTATATGGCAGAAAGCTGCGAAACATGTGGCCGTAATAAAAAAGCGATGAAAATACGGAATAGTTACACCGCATCATTTGAATTACAAGACGTGTGATATGCAGAAGAGAACTGTGAAAGAACTGTTTCAAGAAGTTTACCGTCAGTACACAATGCAAATGCGTGGCGAGAGGGAGCTGTGATTTTATCAACACAAATGTAATTATGTAGGCACTATAACTCATTGTTTTCCAATTTTTCTGTTCACTTCTGTTCTGTGAGTGCTCACTATCCAATTCCAATGGAGGATCTGAATAAATGAATAGGCCAATTGCCTAAATAAACAACGACTGAAAAGGAACATGGCGGCCGCCATATTTGTTTACGACGTGAGTACCGGTTATGTTTGGGTTATGTACTGAATTTTGTTTATTTAAAAAAAATTTTTTAAAGGGATCGTTCAACGCGTTATTCATGTTTTCATTCTCTGAGTTATTGTAGTAGGCTATAACAATTTCTTTTAGATACAAAAATTTTTTATTCAGATTGTCTCGTGTATAACAGCCTCCTCATTTATTGACGTTGGTTTTTAGTAAAAAATGGGGGTGTTATACACGCGTAAATACGGTATATAAACAAACAATTCTTTAGGTTACTGACGTATGTGGGATAGGAATAATAATAGTACAGTTTACCATGGCTAGTATCTCTGCTATATAAAACAAGACTGCCAAAAACTATAGGCATGTGTTTATTAGGTGTAACATTCAATAATTTTATTTATTCATTAGCTTTATGTTACCATTTTCACTCGCTACAACACGGCAAAACGTAAGGTAAACAAAACAAAAATGGAAATCTAGCGAGGCATGGGAGGCTGCAACTAAAACCAACAGCACTGCCAACTCACTTGTCATTGGCTGGCGAAAAATGCTGCACCAATAAGATCTTATGAATGCACTAACAAACGACGCGCAGCAGTTCCATATTACCCACTTTCTGAAGTAGCGAAGTCAAAGCAAAAATGACAGTTTTTAGTACGAGTACAGTTTATTTAATATCTATTCCAACATAAATTTCGCTAAAACGAAAACCTATCATTAAGAAATCTTATCACGTAACATATAAGAACACAACACAAGAAGTTTATGAACTTACTCGAGTTACGCTGGGTAGTGTAATTTCAACTCAAGGGGTTCAAAAAGTGATCCAAATGATGTTTCCACTTCATGCGTTGCCATGACCAGGCAAATCTAACGTGTTCTACAAACAACTAGGTTAAGTTACGTAAACGTAAATTTTTAAATTAACTTCTTGCAGTTTAACACCCACAACGAAAAAAAAAAATCATACAGAGTTTGAAACTGATTCTGCAATGCCATTCGTTATAATAAAACCAAGGTGATGCAAGTGCTGCTGTGTACTCAGTCCAAGTGCCAGTTTTGCTTTCTTGCTGTACCAATATGGCGTCAAAAACAATTGAGGTCGAACAAGTCACGGCAGCGGTGCCAGATGCAAACGCACTTTCACCATTGCCATTTCTCGCATTTTTCACACTGCCACGCTGAACGATGACTATTACTTATGCTGATATGTAATTTTAAAAATAATAATTTTGCACGTAATGATAGTTGCTTGTGAATCTCTTGTGTCTACAAACTTGCTCATGACAATACCACTCGTAAATACCGAACACTTATATATTAAACTGCATACACAAACTGACGGTGCATTATATAACACTCGTAATTACGAACCTCTCTTAATATCCCGTACTCGTAGTAATGGGATTCCACTGTAAATCATTTAATTATCAGCAATTGAAGATTATATAGACAAATATCACCTTGAAGTGTACACTGAAATAATTTAATTAATAATAAACATGAAATACACTGTAATACTATTAAACCACTAAGATTATTTTAAAAGATTGTTTGGAATCCATTACTCGAAATTGTTAGACTACTTCAAAATTTTGGAATTTGGTATTCGTTTCTCGGATTTGAATACTACACATTTACTATTCGAAAAACATATCAAATTTTGAATTTTGGCACAACTCATACTGCCTAGTAATCTGCCAATTAGGGTGGCATATAGTCATGAACATTCTCGTAATGACCCCGCAAACGTTTCATGGTCATGAGTTTGTGCTCTCGCCAAACTACATTTGAGATTCCCTCCTAAATTAAATGTATTCTTGAACAAATTCTGCACATACTGCAATTATGCAGTGTTTGCGAGTCTGATGATTTGTGAGGACCATGTGTGGGGACGATGCTACAACTACTAGTAAACACTCTAAAGAAAGATGAATATCCACGTACATTTTTTTCCACAAATGGTGTGCTTACTTCTACAATAGCTGATACACAATACTACCAAACATGTAAAAGTAACTATTTAAACCCTTAATTTAAAGACAATACATGAAAATTACAATTTTAAAAATTTTTAACAGTCTCAACTACTTTCAACATTTTTACTCATGGTGTTGATGGTGTAGTTGGTAAAACAGCTTATATTAAGAAATACATTTATGTACAAATCTGGTCCAGATCGTCTATACTTTTTTGTAATTTCCTATGTTGTATATTACTTAAGCATAAAACATTATCTTTACAAGAAGTGTGTATTGTTCTTAGTTACTTGTCTAAAGGAAATAGTAAGGTTGTATAAAATCCAAAACATATACGTTTAAGGCGTTGGCCTACTGGCTGTGCTTGTGAGAGTGCTAACAATATTTTCCCTTCCACTTACCAAGAAAATGTTTATATCGTTGAAGGATGAAATTTCAATAGAGAAAACAAGAGACTGTATCTATGTACCTTATTTAAACAATTGTAAGCCGCACATTTTTTTATCAATTTTTAGACTTAAGAATATGGGATGCGGCCTACAAGCGAAGATTGCTCATTTTGTGGTTAATAAATGAAGTAAATATGATAAACAATAAAAAAGCAGTAAAGTTACAAATGTATAGTGAGCAGTTGATTTGCTCTGCATAAATAGTACAAATAATAGGTTTCACGTATTTTTCGGCGCTACTATAAGTCTGCCACCATGTTACACACGGGGAAATGTAAACAAACACCATACCCAAAACAAAACAATTTATGTGCGTAACTGTTTAAACATTTGGATTGGCGGTAAAAGCTGTTTATCACCAGGGTGTCTACCAGATTGTGAAAGTTAAAAAATTTAGTGACTTTTTAGTGACTTTCTTGAAAAACTGTTCAATTGGAATTAATAAATATATTTTTTTTAACAAGTGCAACACGCCCGACAATTTTTATTATGTTTCCTCCAACTGCTGATAACGCGAAGCATGTCCAATTTTAAAATGTGGAATTAACATACACAGTGAACCCACGATAACTCGGACCTCGATGTCCCGGACTTCGGATAACTCAGACAGAATTTTTAAAAATATTTTAATAATTTTTAATTAATTATTTCTTGGTTAAAAGACAAAAAATCGTTTCTGCTAAATTTAAATTCATCACATTATATTTTAGAACAGTATTAAACTTTATAACGTAGTCGTCCATCGCTACTTAGCATTTAATAATCCCACAGTAAATATCTGGCAAGTTACGTGTGATAAAATGTTGCTTAGCGAGGTGCGCGACGTGCGAGTAGATGCAACGCAGCAGGCCGACCCGCCGACCTCTCACTTCTTTATCTTTCCTCCCTCTTCGCCCGGCTAGCCAGGCACGCACGTGTGTCGTAAATAAACATTTCAATGTGGTGCTTGTGAAATGACGGTAAGTACGGGTTATAATGACACAAACGGAAAATTATTTTGTTCTGGCATTTACAATGAATTCAGGGTTGCAAAACAAATTGTCCCGGGCATTAAAAAGAACAATTAAAAATCATTGCTTTGCATTGCGATGTAGAAAAATTGTTGAGAAGGTTTTACGCACCTTTAACAATGATGTTTTCAAGAGCCGATATGGGTGGTGAAAGAACAACACAACATCCATGCCCAAGCCCGACACGATGAGTCACGCTCGCTGGTTGATGATGCTCTGTTGATAACGTAACGGCGTCTGGAGAGTTGTAATGTTTTAAAATTGAATCGGATTTGTTTATAAACTACTTCACGGGTAATAATAGCGTACATATAATGGACCGTAAAATGTAAACGTCTTATGCGGGATAATTTTAAACTATTTTCATTGAGTGACGCACATGAATGGATTAACACGATTTTGTAGTCTTAATTTTTCCATGTTTACTATACACCGACAAAATCTTTTTCTTTATTTTAGAAGAAATAGTCACGTTGTGAACGAGTAAATATAGAAAAAAATGTACATTTGTTATATTCTACACCAAAAAAAATTAGAAGGTAATTTTTTTGAAAACCCAGTATAATGGCCTCATACCATTTTTGGGCCTAAAATTTAGTAAAAAATATGCGGCGATAACGCGAGTAAATGCGGTAAATCTGTAGAACATGATTAAAATTTTATTGCTGTATAATATGACAATTCGTGTAAGAATAAAGCTGTAAATTATGTGTTCTATGATGCTATTTATATACATAAAATTAAATTTTAAAATTAGTAGTGTTAAAATGAGTTCACATAATGTACAGACCCAGAAGGATTGTTAATTACAGTACCGTTTTTATTCATGTATACGAGGAAAATTATTTTTATACCTTTGTAACTTTGTAGGAGGGTAGAGTAACTGTCAGGCTAGCAGTTGGCTGCTGCCCCGACGCTGTGACAAACGGACGTAAGGTATTTTTCAATGTAAACATATTGTGTGAGATGCGTGTGGTTACGTGCAACGTTTGTATTGCATGAGGTGTGAGATGCGTGTGGTCACGTGCGGCGTTGTATTGCATGAGACTGTACCGGTTGACCTTGACTACTTCCGCTCGCAACCTCCCTAGCTTATCTCCAACGATCATTTCTTATCTCTCTCACACGTGCAGGCACATTGGCTGTCGCCACGCCAGCCAGATGAAAACTT
The DNA here is from genome assembly GCA_003012365.1 of Medauroidea extradentata. NCBI lineage: Eukaryota > Metazoa > Arthropoda > Insecta > Phasmatodea > Phasmatidae > Medauroidea > Medauroidea extradentata. The sequence continues at coordinate 2,043 of PNEQ01097206.1, read as the reverse complement.
CTATGTGATAGAAGGGTGGGTGCCTGGTGCCAGCTTGTAGCACAGAGGTAAAAAAAAAAGGATCAGCCAGAAATATCAGCATAAAAAAATAAAGATCTGACTGCCCACATTGTTTGACATTCTTTTATAGTCCTCCACGTTACGTTAATTTTCCCACTGCATGGCGGCCCTCCCGTAACTTGATACGATAGTTAAGTACAAAACAGTATTTATTACAGCCTCTTTTGCTTGTAGAAATGATAGTGTACTGGTTTCCTCACGTTTCTTGTGATTAAGGACTGATTACCCTACCTCTCCGGACGCCCCTCGATAACACGGACAAATCATAACTCGGACACCTTCTCCCCCCTTTTAGTCCGAGTTATCGAGGGTTCACTGTACCTTAATTTAAATTGTCTTTATGTAGATGACTATGATAAATATACAAACTATTTATTTAGTTTACTTGCACAGTGCACAACAAATACTAGTAGTGTGAATATGCATGTTTGATAAATGATTAGACAAGAATCAAACACCCGAAAATAAGTTTCGTGACTTTTACCAAAATTTACTTCAAATTAGTGACTATTGTGGGACTTCCGTGACCTTTTTCACAAATCGTGACTTTTTCGGGACTTTCGTGACTTTAGTGACCTAGTAGATACCCTGATCACTGATAAACATCTAACACAAGACCAATTTATGACCAAAAATGTGGTAAAATGTATTAATGTACTTGACGTACCTTTGCATAACTATTCAAAGTTTGATGTAGGACACTATTGAACTGCGACAGTATAAACAAATACTGGAAATGCTGAAGTCACTAAAACTCTAAAATTTTAAAATTTACAGGGTGGCTACAAACTGTTGGGAATATAATTCCCTGACTTTTCCCACCCAAATTGAAAATTTTCCCTGGCCTAATAATTTTTTTTAATCCAATTTTTTATGCTTTATTAAAGAAATCATTATTTTCTTTGTCCAACTTTAATGCACTTTGCACATAGTACAAGTTTTAATGTACTACTAATATAAAATTTTTGTTGTTTCTAAACCATTCTTGCAATGGTGCAAGTTGAAAATCAAATAAATATTATGGATAAACGCCACAGCAGCAAACATTGAGTCAAAGAAAACCAGACAATACATGCAGACAAACAGAAAAGTAAACAACCGAAAGCATCCTTTCGCTTGTCTGCATGTATTATCCGGTTTTGTGTGACAAACCATTTGCTGTAACTATGTACAGTGGAACCTCGTTAGTAAAAGTTCGGTTAGTACGAAAAACTCATTAAAAAGAAGCAATATTGTGGTCCCCTGAACCACTGGTATGCACTGGCATGGTAAAAAAGTTGTTTACAACGAAATACGGTTATTACACATAACGAAGTGAAATTTACGCCCCATGTGATTGTTAACCTCAAATTACGAACGTCTATAACGAACAATATTCATGCTACACATTAACAATGTTCAGTTTTGTAAAATTTCATTACCTGACCTGCACATTCGTCACTTGTATTTCGCTCTTCCGGGAAGTAATTTTATTAATTGCAGTATCTTTGTAGCGATATTTACACATATTCCAAATGAAAAATCAGCGCTCGGATTTGTACACATCAAGTAAATTTTTTGATAAAAATAAACGAATCATAACAACAACGGCGTTTCTTAAAATCATAGATGAAAATAGCACGGTGATGTCAAAATGGCGTCGGTGTTTACAGTAGAAGCAATGGAAGGGCTGCCAACTCTCGCAATCTCCAAGGCGAAAAAAGCGACAGAGTAAACTAGTGCACGTTACTGCACCACAAACAGCTAAGTATCGATTGTCTTTGATATAACTTTCTCGCGAGTCACGACCACATACTCCGACTCTCGGACTTTATCTATGAAAATGTCCGGTTCCGAATGTATATGTTCTTTGTAAACATTGGTTTGTGTGATAACCTAAAATTGAATATCTGAGTTTACCGAACTAATTTTTGTATTTCTACGTAAAATATTCTTGGATTTGCGTGTGAAGTATGGAAGCAAAACGGAAAAGACATAGCATTT
>PNEQ01097205.1:0-14267 GCA_003012365.1 Medauroidea extradentata | reverse complement strand
ATAATAAATTATATAAATTAACACTATTTCTTTCTGTTCATGTGAGTTCTATGGTCACAACCTCAGAATCACTTATCTGTACATTTTCTTAAAAATATTTGGCAGATGAGCTGTTGATCTTTGTGGGTTTTCTTTTGAAGGAGACGTTTAATGATTGTGTTCAGAAAAAAATGGCTCATTCTTAAGAAAATCGCCACAGTATTCGTGCTCGTGTCGCGACTGCAGGCGTTGAGGGTAGAGTCTATGCAGGCTCACACAGATAACCAACCTCAGCTCAACGTTCAGGAGTTAGTTCTAGTCGCACAGCCACTGCCAAAGTCAACAGTATTACGAGCTTACCTCCTAGGAAAAACAGACAGCTTGGCCTCCATCCCCGCCTCTCCCCTGCTCAGCTGCTCTCACGCCGCCAGCGACAAAGCGCGCGCGGATTTGCGCAAGTCGTTTTCTTTTTCGCGTGCCGTTGTTATCTGTCGCTGCCTGCGACCAAACCAGATAGGAAAGCTTCTTCATACGACGTCTTCCGGAAGTCATATTTTAATGTATCAGGCCGCCCGACCACGTAGTTTCAGTACACGAGACAAGAGATTTTGGTCAGCGCTCAACACCGAGGTCTTTAGTGTTGGAGAGGGGTGCGGTATGGGAGTATGGTGCAGAGCCGGAATGAAGGGGCGAGGGAAACGGGAGATCCCCGAGAAAACCCGCCGAACAGCGGCATCGTCCGGCACGATTCCCACATGCGAAAATCTGGTAACCGACCCCGCCAAGATTTGAACCCGGATCGCCTTGATGGAAGGCGAGTGATCTGACCACCACGGCCCCTTCCAGTACACGAATTTATAACAACATAGGGTAACATATGTCGTGATATACCACAATATCGTAATAAACTACTTTGCGAGCTGCAACAAACTGGGTAGGATCTGTACAAGTTCACTAGGTTACCAACAGAGAGAAGACGTGTAGTTTCATTACAAAGTGGCCAATGCATCACAGAAATAATTACAACTAAAATGTTTAACAAATGTATGTTACTGAAGTTCGAAACATTAGTATTACGAAGTAGGCTACGTTTATCCTCCACTCAATGCCAATGCGATATTAACTAGGACATGTTCTCACTCTAATACTGTTAAAATCATCGTACGCACCGCTGTAATTGCAAAGAAAAATAGATTCGTGTTCAAACAAAGAATTTAAACTCCAAACACAACAGTTACATTTGAGAAAACACGAGAATGTTTATTTCATGACTTCCCCTATAGCTAAAGAACTTCTCTTTAATGGGAAGTGGAGGAACGTCTACAGAAAACAGCACTCACTCGACAAACGTGCAGTTAATAGGCCTACGTGCCACATTATCGAAAGATAACACGTTCATTCATCGGCCATCACTGTTAACAGAGGACGTGTTCCAACTGGCATATTTATTTATTTATTTAATGCCTTTATTTAAAATGACGAAGTTAAGGCATTTAGCCTTCTCTTACACTTAACCATTATCATACAAATACAGAAATACAGAACACGATATCTTACAACATAAAAAAGTAAACAAATAGCAACAACGATGCATATAAAATATCATCTGTGTGTGGATTACGATAGCACGTAGCACGCTACAGTAACTAAAAAAAAAAAAAAAATGAAAACAGTATTATGTAATGCGATACGTCATACGAAATTGAGAAGTAAACCTAATACTACATTTGACAAATGTAACATTGAATAAGTTAGTACAAAAACAAATCAGGAAAAAAACATTAATTCACCTGTAACGAGTCAGCTGTTATATGGAGAACAGGCGCGAAGATGCAATATAAAAGGAGAAATGAAAATTTAGGAACGAAAATTGCACAAATAAGTTTCATTATTAATTGCTACGAGCCGCTGCGTTTTAGTGTTTCGACCATTCGCCTCTCATCGCGTCAATCCGCGTTCGATCCCAATTATTCGAACCTTATAACAAACCTTTCTGGTGGCCGGAGGGATTTCGCTGGGTATTTCCGATTCCCCGGTCTTCGCAATCCATCGCCTCTACATTGTAGGATCTCATGTGATCCGCCAGAGTTCAGCGACACCTATGGATGCTCAAGCTCAGAAGTTTGCCAAATCACAAGTGCGATACCTTGACCTCCAGGACCCTATCCATCCGCTACTTTTTTATTACTAACAGCCTGGTCACCGGTTGAAACACACAATTTGGACGGCTTTTGTATCAAAGAAACCAAGCTAGCTTTCTTGAAATTTGAGGTATGTACAGCAAGTACAGAAGAAACCTTTAAAATTTTGCTTATGCAAACAGAACAAAGCACCACGTGCCCTGTGCTATAGGTCGTTCGGGATAACGTGAGCACTAAAATTTTAACCTTTGAAAAATATCACTAGCCGTTACTACAAATAATAATAAAACATGACACACAGTCCCCTTACTGCTTGTAAGGTTGGCAGCGAAGTTACACAATATAGTTCCCTGTATTTTCCTATTTAAATTCAACAAAACTGAAACAAAATCAATCGAAATCGACGTAATTGTATTGTATATAATAATTAGTATTTTTTTATCAAACTGTATCGATTCATACTGACTGTACAGTTTAACTTACGCGCGCAAACATCAAGTGATGTGTCCATAGGGGATAGATGTTTCCAGGCGTCAGCCGTTACGCGCGGAAAGATACGAATTATCTGAAAGTAGAACATTAGCAGGCCTTTTCTGAGTGCTCACTTTATCCCGAACCGCCTATACCTTCTGCAATGCACTGAACCAACCATCACACAATCAACTTCGCAAGATGTTTCCTCGATTTAAAGGATATGTTTGCTTGGTTTCTTTTATATAAAAGCCGTCCATTTAGTCCATTATGGTGGAGAGTGGATGACAGGAGGTTGTTTGTGATACGGAAGGAGAGGTGTGATGGCATGTATGGTGGAGGGAAAGGAAGGGGGGCTCACCCCTCCCCTCACAAAGTCATATGCTTGCACCCCACACGGGAACGAGGCATTGTGGCGGGCGAAGGTCATTAGCGACCACAAGGTGGACAATGGCCGTAACGGGGGGTAACCCCTGGGAACCTAGTAAATCACAGGCCAACCCCCTCCTCCGCCCCCCCGCGTCCTCAGCCCACTCGTGGCAAGACATCACACACCTGGGGTGCACGCCCCCGCCATGCCGGACTTCACGCAAGGCCAATTGCCTTTCTGAAAATTACCAAGCCCTTCCGAAAAAAAACACATTTGCCGTTACATACGAGAATTTACTGCAGCGTATAGTAGAACCCCGATAATCAGAGTTAATGTAAGCCGATCCTACCTAGGATAGCAACATTTCCGGTACTACGGACTGCAGTAAGTAGCCTACATACCATAACTTTGAATAAATCGCACATTCAAATCCTCTAATAACCGCAAAAAAAAAAAAGTAACAGTACGCACGAACAAAATCAGAATTTTCGAAAAATTACTATTTAATGTCTGCTTCGAATAACACCGATGCATTGCAAAGTAATAAAGTACTTCCAATACTAATATGCTACCGTACTTCTGATTCTAAGCACCAATTCGCTATCTGACATTCGAATAGGCTGTGTCAGTGTATTGACATTCATTATTACTACCGATCACATATAATAACCGTCTTAGCAATATCGCACATGGCATAATACTGTCACAGAGCGTAAGTTAACTTTGTGCTAAAACAGAAAGAAGCAGAATTCTCAACGGGAAGTGTTAGACAATTTTACTGTATTTTCAGTATTTAAGCAATAACTATTCAAATTGTATTATAAAAAATTGACTTCGACAAAGCATAGGATATATTCTTGGTAAACTGCTCGACATAAATAACAATGGAATCTTTCATTAATTTGTCATGCAGGATCATTGCAAGAGAATTATAGGTTAACTTATAAAAATTCTCTTGCAGTGAGTCTACACGACAAATTTATGAAATATTTCATTATAATTATGTACGTCAATCAGTTTACCAAGAATATATCTCACGCTTTGTCGAAGAGAAAATTTTTGATAATGTAATTTGAATAAATGTTGTGGCTCAAAAACTGAAAATACAATAAAATTATCTCACACTCCCCCTCAAGCAGGGCATCGCAAATTTCCTGTATTTTACTAATTATGTACAATGGTGAGTCTCACTACACACTCAAACTCATTCCATCTTATATTATAGGCACACTTTCACGGTCATCGTGAGTTTGTACACAGTCGCCAATCTTTCTGTCACTCAAGTAGACGGGAACCATTGCCAAATGTGACGTTATTTAAAATCCCCTTGCTATGATTTTATATAGGTAGAGAACAATTTTCCGATTGGAACAAAAAACTATGAATACGTGGATGTGAATATTCATAATCGTCAAACGACCAACGAACATAAAAGTACAATTCACAGGAAAAAAAAAACAATGAATACGCGGATGTGAATATTCGTAATCGTCAAACGAACAACGAACGCAAAAGTACAATTCACAGAAACAATAAATTGCATAGTACATAAACAACATAGTGTAAATTAAATAATCACTCGTGTGCTGCATGCCAATTAAGTAAAATTAAAAATGTGTTGTACTTTTCAGAAATAGAAATATAGGGTCACCACATAAACGTCCGCACAAAAAATTTAAAAAAAACTGTGCGCCTTAGTGCTCCATTATTCTCGGCACGCGTACCAGTGCCGCCCATATTGCTTCCCTTTATTGCTCCCTTCGGGTTACAAACCGTCACTCAGAATTTTCGTTTAACACTTGCATTTGCTGTTTACTTTTTTTACGATCGGGATAAGCACTGCTTGGAGGAACAGATGTTTATAACCATACTACTCTTACGACAAAAAAGTGTTTACGCCGCTTGGTTTCAATGTCTCATGTGCACATCTGCAGCTCTGCTTCAGGTTCAATGACTGGGTATTTTAACTCTCTCTCTTGTCTTGGGATTCTAGCAAATATCGTAAAGGACAATATGGGAAACTCCAGCTTTTTAGCATTGTAAAGCGCGAGGCGAGTTAGCGACGGGGTGTGCTGGAAACACTAGCAAAGTACACATTCTTATGTCTCTATTTTCTATGGTGTTTATATCATTACAGGCTGATTTTCTCTTACGCTAATGCACGGCCGTAGAAGAACAGGTCTGGACACTCGTCTGGAAACTTGACCTCCTTGTGGTTTGGCTGCAATTCACCAAGTTACCGATAATGCTATTCATTTTGGCGCTGTCATCCGGGTGGTCGAGCTCAAACTCCGCCCACTTCCCTCCCACTATGATAAACAATTTATCAAAATGTAAATTTTATCAATTTATGAAATAATTCCTTCGGTCACAATTTTAAATCATGGCTCCAGAAATCTTTATTTACTTTATAAAGTTAACACTGGAAAAAAAATGGGCGGAGTTTGAGTCCGACCGCCCTGAATACAGCGCCAAAAAGTACAACATTCTCGGTAACTTGACGAACTACAGCCAAACAACAAGGGGGTGAAGCAAAATACATTGTTAGATAGGCGAGTGTCCAGACCTGTTCTTCTACGACCGTAGACTAATGATATGAGAAAAGTGTTTATTAATTTTTTTAAATTTTATCTTATAAAAATAATATCAAACAGAGTATGATTGAATTCTAAAATCACGATTACATTTCAATTTATACATAACATAATATAAAACTTGAACTACCCATAGAGCAATGTGCTACTGCAGAAGGAAGAGCTCTCCTGTCGGCGTGTGCTGGAACCAAATAAAACGTCTCGTGTTTTTTTTATGAGTTTCCTATATTGTCCTTTACGATATTTGATTCTACTGGAAAATCAAAAACGAATACTGTCGCAATTTAATTAAGGTGGGTTCACAATTAATAACACAGCATAGAACTAATCACTATGTAATCTTACCTACCGATTCACAACTGTAAAAAAAAAGTGGTTGTGTGCATGAGATTCTGACACAGGAAATGGTAAGACTTAGAGATGATAGTATATCGCGAAAATGTTTTGTGCCAACATAGCCTTGGAATCACTGCAGCTTCATGCAACACGTATGATTGGGTGATATACACCTGAAACAACGTACCTTTCTGTGGACCAATAGCAGCCATCACATATTACAATAGCGGTATTCTTATTGGCTCATTCAAATAGGGTAACTTCTCTAAGCAGAAGCGAAATCCAGTAACCTTTCGTTAAGCTGAACGTGTGTTGGAACCCAGCAAACAGTCAGGTTTTCCCGCGATAAACCATCATCTCTAGTAATACTTCATTTCTTGTGCGTACGCATATAGGACAGCAACCAATCACAGAAATGGATTTTGTGAGTGTCCGCCAAGCTGGTTTAACTTCCAAAAAATACGCAGAACCAAAATAAAGCTAGAATAAGAAATTGTAATGTTAAAACTATGTATCTATTATTGTAAATAATGATTTACGCAGTGTAGTTAATAAGAACTTTCTTTCTATAATTCCTGTTAACTCCAAATAATATCCCACTTCTATTATGTTTCGAACGATTTTATACAGTAAGGAATATTTTAGATTCGTCGAAAAAACACCATTGGCTAAACATAACCGTAAGAATACAATTTTGAACTAAATTTGCAAAAGGCGTCTAGTCGTGCACAGTTACTTATGTTATGTTATATGTTCTGTGCTTATGTTTTTTAATTGTGAACCTACCTTTATTACAATTAGTTCAGCCAAATGATGCAAATAACCATGAAGCATACATAACTGCCGACGTAAGCGTAATGCATAGGAAAAAAGTGGAACACCTCATCGTGACAAAACTGTGGCTCTATCGAAGCTGAAACGTAAATACGTACAAACCCAGAAACTGTGAATAAACGCCCAGAAATAGCTGTTCGCAGCGTCGATATCGATTACGCTTGACAGAGCTATTCCAGAAAATCACTAACACGGCTCTGCTTCGACTGACATAGGCGGTTCACAATAAATTCAGCACTTTTGAAGCCCTAGTTATTTTATCCCTTTTCTAATCATTTATATAATTCTGGTACTCTCTAATGGAAACCAATCAGACTAAGTGACAATCTAAGTGTATAGATAGTATCGTAGTTAAAACTTAACGTCTAAGACCAAAGTAAATAAGATGTTTAATGTTTATTCTCAACAAGACGATCTTCACTAGTGCTTACTTTATCGTTAACAGCCTACAGAACCAAAAAAACTACAGCCGACTGCAGGTTATTTGGCCTTCGGCGATCCTGCCCTACGGGTAATCCGATCTTACATTAGAAATTATATATATATATATATATTCCTACATTTTATTACACTTATTCATTAATTGTTCATACTCTAAAACCAATCGGTGCAATGCCTAACGGGAGGGGGACCAAAAGGGGTATTTTCCCCGGGCCTCACATTGTAGGGTCTTCACTTTTTGGATCAAAAATTTTTAATTTGTAATTAAAATTAATGGGCTTTCTTATAAAGCATCCCTCAAATAGAGATGGTTGCTGTGAAATATTTTAAAGCACAAAGTGAATATAAATACGTCATTAATATTAAGAATTGCCGAGGTTAGAGTTATGATAGTGCATACATGTCAGAAAAGTATGAGGGTACACAAATGCACATTGTCCAGGAATCTTAAAAGGAGTAGGTGGGGGAAGGGAGGGAGACCACAGTTCAAATTTATGCGTCTCAGACCTCACATTCTCTCTGCGATTAAAATACACACAAAGCCTTACATATTTATTAAATGCAATCGTTATTTTAGTGACCAACAATATTTATGTTCTTTTAAATTCTGATTCGCGCTGAATTGCATTTCCACACTAGAAATACATAGTACTCTTTTCAATCGGGCTTTTTATAGGAAGTGTTTCAGTACAGCTGTTACAAACTTTCAGGAGAGATAGAGTACACCCAGACGAAGTGAAATCACATAGCAATGATTGGTCGGAATCAGAAGACAGAATGGACCATAAGCAAGAGGAGAAAACATGCTCTTAATACAGCAAAAAAACTAAGAAAGAAGAACATAAAGATACATCTATCGTCATCACCAGCCAAAGACTTCCCAGAATTTTTGCTGTACTAGGATTAATGTCTCCTCTTGTTCATGGCCTTTATTTCTTGTGTTTTGTGTGTACTGATACATCATGTATAGCCGACGTAACCGCCCGCTACATTGGGCTGGACTACCAAAAGTCACTGGGCTCCGGTCAAACTTATCACTTCGAACACTTGGTGAGTAAGGGTTTACAGCTAAAATTTCTCTCAAGGCGCCTCCTACTGTCCGTGTGTTTTTTCCGAGTGAGACACGGCACCAAGGACGATGTTGACCGGCACATCTGGTGTGTTATCGCCTTTACCGCAAGACACTGAAACGCCCTGCAGTGATATCGTAGATCACTCGCCTGACCGACATTGTCAGTGGTGAACCTATCTTTTCATTGGTGGAAACTATTAAGCAGAAAGTCCATTGCATGTATCTAGAGTAGTTTCACACGAATTCCATGAGTAGTTTTCTTATATAACAGGTTGACAAAGTTGGTTTTTTTATAACCATTTTGAGGGGCTCCGAAAAGGCTTGTCTAACTGACGTGATGCTCTGAAACTATCCGTATCGTCATTGTTTGATGTGTATATTCTTTTCGTACAATGACTCAATGGGCACACGTGGAATAATTTAGTAAGAAAAAACGTATTTATGAACATACAGCTACGTATTTTAAGCGCGTGACAGGCGACACCCTTAAGGACACTCAACTGACGAAAAATCATAGTTTATGTTTGTACATTACGCGAACGTTACTTGGGACAGATTTTTCTCTCTTACAAAAATCTAGCTCAGACACATTTCCCTCGAGGTCATTTCAAAGTAGAAGTTTACGTGTTTTTGTCCGTAACTACTGTGGAAACGAATGAACAAAATGAAATGCAGTATTTCAAATTGAAACAGCTTGAAATACGTAAAAAGCCATATATATATATATATATATATATATATATATATATATATATATATATATATATTTGCGAACCAGAAAATAAAAACCCATCGACCCCGCCAACCCCGAACTCCGTAATAATTTTTGTGAATAGTCACGTTATTTATCGATCATCATTTTACTAAAAAATGAGATATTTGTTGTAGGTGGTGCGCGATAAAGTGACCACTTTAAAGACCATTTTGTACAGAATTACAATAAAAAATAATAATTTACGCTGTGACAGCAAAATTTAAATTTTGCACTATCATTTTAATTAGTATGATTATTTGTATTAAAATGAAAGTAAAATACTCTTATCTCACAGAAAATAGAACCATGGGTTATAAAGTGTTTATTGTATTTAGAACCATATATAGTTACTATACCAAGTATTAGCTGCCATACATAGAACCGATAATCATAAATACTAATTAAAACTGATTTGCAGAATACTTTTAAACTGAGGCAAAGTCTGGCGCAGTGGCTAGCGTACTCGCCGTTTACCAAGGCGGTCCGGGTTCGAATCCCGGCGGGGTCGGTCCTCGTTTTTTCGTGCCAGACGAAATCGCTGGTCGGCGGGTTTCTTTGGGGTTCTCCAGGTTCCCTTGCCCTTCTCGTTCCGGCGCCTCTCCACATTTAGTATCATCTTCCAGGGCAAGCAAATGCATACAGGCACCTAGTACTAGGTCTGCATCCGGGATACGATACCATGACCCTCGAATATCCTCCCAATATACAGAATGTCCCTAAGTCATGGTACATAGGTAAAACATGCTATTTGATTGTTTGTTGCAGACTGACCAATTGAAGATGGGTTTGAGCATAGAGGAACGTACCAGATCATCTTGTTGTGCGGCCGCCGTGTTCTCCGTGCCTTTGCATTGAACATATTGGTAGACATTTCGAACAGATTGTGTAACTTTGTCTTTTCCCAATGTACCCTGACTTATGGGACAGCCTGTATATTAAGAGCCGATATTATAAACCTCTTTCAAATGACAACCAACTGCTATCCCCATAGAGAAAGCATTGGTGAGCAGGTGGTTGTCATTCGAAAGAGGTCTATAGATACGGCCCTTAGGGCCGTATCTATAGACCTATTTCGAATGATAACCAACTGCTCACCAATGCTTTCTCTATGGGGATAGCAGTTAGTTATCATTCGAAAGAGGTTTATAATATCGGCCCTTTGTCTTTTCCAACTAAGACCATCGTATTTGCATAAACGAAATTACTGTAGTAGAACGCAATTTTAAGTTTTAAACTCTTCCCGGAAATCACATTAATCCACTCTATCCGATTGTGCAGTACGCGGTACCTATACCTATTACAATAACACACGAAATATTATAACTAGAGATGATATTTAAGGCAATGAACTTCTCGCGAAAATAATTTTCCCCCAGTTTGTTTCATTGGCTAACGTGCCCACCTGCATTTCTGATTAATGACCAGTGATTGGATGATATAACCCTCACATGTCTTGAGGTTCTACCTGCAAATCAAACACGTGTGAGATTGCAGCAGCCTTACTGTGATTGGTGCAGTCATACGAGAGACGTCACTTCACACCGACACACTGTCAGTAACAATGAAACACAGATGCAGATGTGAACGTAAGACACTGAACCAATCTGAAGAAAAATTATTATCGTATAAAGTTCGTGGCTCTAATTGTAGTATACCGCGAAACTTTTTTTTTGTGCCAACATAACTTACACTGCGGTTTCTTGCGACTTGTATGATTGGTAGAGGTACGTAAATTTCGCGGATTCATCTGGCAGCAGCCTAGACTTGTCAGTCCTATACACCCACTGGCCACAATCGATTATCTATTGGCTTATAACCGTACAGGCAGGTAGCAAGCGATAACACTTCGCATTATTTCCTTATTTACTACTGGCTTGCAGTAGTCAAACGCGTTTCGTAACATCCGCCAGCAAGTCACAGACATGGCAATGAAGTATTCATAATTGGCATTCAACCTGACCTGGAATGTATCTGCGAAATTTACGTACCTCTAATAATTGGTAGAGACACTGGAAAATCGCGAAAATGTTTGGCATAGTCTCCAATAAGCTATAGTATATTAACCGTGACACGTGTGAACAGTTTTTGCGCCAATCACACACGCTGTGTGTTCAAGCTGTGTAGTTCTAACTGGGCCTGTTGAAGAGAGAAACAATGCTTCAAATAAACCATAGCCAATATAGATACAAAACATTCAGTGTTATATACAACATGTTGGAACCTAGCAAACAGTCAACTATTCCCGCAATTTTCCAGTGTCTTTAATGATTGGTAGAGATGATGGTTTATCGCGGGAAAACTTGACTGTTTGCTAGATTTCAACGTACGTTTAGCTTACCAAAAGATAACTGGTTTTCGCTTGTACGTGGACCTGTTACCTTATATGACTGAGCCAATAATAATCCTGATGATGTAATACTTTATGCTTGTTATTGGGCGGCAGACAGCTACGTTCTGGCACGAAACTACAGCGTTTTCAAGGGTATGTTGGCACAAAACATTTTCGCGATATACCATCATCTCTAATGATTGGGTGTTATACCTAAGTCTGACACTCCGTAGCTATCTGCACACCAATAACAGGCATCACACATTACAATATCGGGATTCTGATTGGCTTAGTCAAATAGGGTTACAGCTCCACGTACATGCGAACGCCAGTAATCTTATGGTATGCTGAACGTACGTCAAAATACAACAAATAAAGGGCCGGATGTAGGTCGTGGCAGGTGGGGTGAGGGAAAAAGGAGGGGGGCAGACTGCCCAGGGCGCCAGCTGGTGGTGCCCAAAATGTTACATGGGAATGAAATGTAAATAAGTGTAAAATATGATACAATATCTACCAATGTTTAGATTTGTATTTTTATTAACCTTGAATATGTTATAAATACAGTATTTATCATTAGAATGCTCACTTAAAACACTGCTAATGGTAGCTAGTAAGTACAGGTTTCATGTATTGCTACTAAAATGTTACACTGTTATTTACGCGAGCGCAAAACAACGTATGAAAGATACGTTCATTACTGCTGGTTTGATTGGAGTGATGGGAAAAAATGAGAGGGAGAAGAGTTGGGGATCAAATCACAATTCTTGCCCCGGGCGAAGGAGAGTCTAGATTCGTCTCTGAGCAAACAGTCAAGTTTTCCCGCGATAAACCATAATCTGTAATTTAAGCCCATTTGAGTGAAGTTACTAGTGAATAAGACAAAAAATGCACTAATGAAAAATGATGCCAATTACGTTGTTCTAAGTTGGACGAGTCGATTTATTACTACAATTTTTATTTACTGCTCTCTTGAAAAATGTAATACGCTTACGATGTCTTTAGTCGGACGAATCTGTTCATCTGCCGGTATGTAAGCAGCCGGGCAGAGGGACGAGCGCGCAGTTGGCAAACCTTGGCGGCTGAAGAAGCGACGCGGCAGGCTTAATTAAAACAGCGGGGGTCTCCACGGCTGCGAATACAAGCGAGGAACAAAACATGTACCTGGTGGGACCACGCAACACGTACCGCTGGCTGGCGGCCAGGACGCAAGGGGTGATTAAGGGGCCTCCCTAGATAGGCTGCGTTTGTGTGTGTGTGTGTGTGTGTGTGTGTGTGAGAGAGAGAGAGAGAGAGAGAGAGAGAGAGAGAGGCAGGAGCGGTAAGGCTGTCATTGACCGACGTATGTAATGTATTATCGCCTCTCCGCGCAAGCCACTTAGCTGGCGTGCAGTGCTTTACTATTAAACTATTATTCTTTATCCTATTTGACTTTAAGCGGTGACCACACACATTATTTTGTGGGAAGTGTAGGTCAGAGTCTAACTCTTGTTTCTATAGTTGTGTCTTTTCGAATCCGGTTGTTATTTTTCCAGATACGGCAATCTGAGAAACCGATTTTTTTTTGTCTTTTTGGCCATTTTGAAGGGCCCGTAAATGATGCTTCAAATTAACGTGCCGAATTTTTAAAACTACAGCGGCAGAGATTGAAGCGTGTGTTCTTTTCGTGGA
This sequence comes from Medauroidea extradentata, assembly GCA_003012365.1. NCBI lineage: Eukaryota > Metazoa > Arthropoda > Insecta > Phasmatodea > Phasmatidae > Medauroidea > Medauroidea extradentata. The sequence goes on along the minus strand of PNEQ01097205.1, from coordinate 1,278 downwards.
CACGCAAATATAATTTTCATTAAATAATTTCGTCAAAAAAAAGGTGTAACTCGCTGCAACGCGTTTGAAGCCAAGGTAGGGAGGCCCCTTAATAACAGCCTAGATGGGGGGGGGGAAGGGGGGGGTGGGTCGATACTGCTGAAAAACGAAATGAATATGAACGTGTTCCGATATCCGTGATGACAAGGCGTGTGTTTATCTGGCCGCAGTACGGCCTGTTCCGGCAGTAAAACATACGCCCTTGCACTCTCACGCGTGGAGCTTCAAAATTTACAGCTGTACGAGAATACAGACGCAAACACGACGATGACGAAGTCCACACCCGGTAGCCTGTAGTAATTTTGGAAAAAAAAATATTATTTTTAAATCAAGACACTTTTATATCGAAGAATACCTACATGCTATGTCACAAATATATCATAATTTGTACCCCTAATTTTTGGTAGCAATAAACCTCGCAGTTTTTGCGAGTCTTTACATCCAAATATGTACAAATTTGTTGTGAAAGTAGGCAATAAATTAAGGAAAATAATTTTAAAGCCCTAACTAGAACTGTGGTGAGTTGAGAGGGTTTTATGGTCCTTTAACAACGAGGGATTAAGAGCCTATGAGGGTGAAGAGAGGCGAAGGAACAACACAACATCCACGTCGGAGCTGCGATTCGAACCCAGAGCCTCTCGTGCCGTAGACCGACGCCCAACCAACTTAAATATTTTACCCACATATAGCAGTCCTGAGTACAGAAATTTACTTGCGATAGATTCCCAATAACGAATGTGCGCGTGAAACTGCATTGTGGTCGTGTTTTCGTGTTTATACCTTCTTATGCGATAATAGTTTTCTACGCTTAAATCAGGGCAGATATCAAAATTCAATTTGGCAGCTTCCCCACATTGGATAATTATTTCTTCAAGACAGCCGAAACCGTATAATTTCTTGTCTCGAGATATAAATAAATAAATATATATATATACATATATATATATATATATATATATATATATATATATATATATATATATTCATATATACACACATATCGCACACACATATGTATACACATATATACACATATATAAACTGTGCCGTATTATATACGTCACGACTTATATAAATTAAATATTAAAATGTTTTGTCTATTTTCTCATAAGTTTAGGTTCATTTTCCTGACTTTTTTTTATTTCATTGATATTAACTTGCTTACATTATACTAACAGTAATTTGGTGTTATACAGTAATTTTATTTTATTCTGGATGTTTCAGTACATTTTATTTTTC
>PNEQ01097204.1:0-14269 GCA_003012365.1 Medauroidea extradentata | reverse complement strand
GGCATAACTGGAGTTGTGCCCATGTTGACCTGGAGGTATTACCATCAGAAATACCATTGAAAGATACATAATGATAGCGGCATAAATGGAGTTGTGCGCATGTTGACCTGGAGGTATTACCATCAGAAATACCATTGAAAGATACATAATGATAGCGGCATAACTGGAGTTGTGCCCATGTTGACCTGGAGGTATTACCATCAGAAATACCATTGAAAGATACATAATGATAGAGGCATATCTGGAGTTGTGCCCATGTTGACCTGGAGGTGCTATTTGTCTCCTGGTCGAGGCACCTAAGACTGAATCTACTAGGGAGCTGCCTACTTTATCAGAGAAGAAGGACATAGACTATTGAAATGTCCGTCCAGCGGCGTTTGTTTCGCCGACGTGTACCGCATACGTGGTCGTATCTTCACCTTACTCGTCGACGTCGTGACTTAGCACATGGCCCGCCTCTTCCTCTTGCAGTCGCAGGACAATGACGCCAAGACTACGTGGAAGGGCCACTAAGACATGTGCTGCCGCGCCTCTATATATATACAACGCCATGCATTTGCGCACCATTTGTGTCTCAAGAACACAAGGGCAGGCAATGTTACGCTTTCTTACCTAACAAATCTCAGCTCCGATAAAGCGCCCACCATTGTAAAGCAGTTCAAGAGGACGTGGTACATAATTCAACGGTAAAAGCATTAATATATAACTGTAGGTTTCTTGAAGCCAAATTACGAACGTTAAACAATAGCAATCCTAGACAATAGTTTTAGCCAACGTTTTAAAAAAAAAATTGGTTTCCAGTGTTACGAACTTGTGAGGCACAATCTCTGACGCGGGAACCTCGTGCATTTAACTGCGGCGCAAGAGATCACGCGTAACGAATTAGTAATTATGGATAAATATTTACTCATAAAGTTGGCAAATATCATTATCTAGGATTGCCATTGAGTATTTTATCCATGTTGGCTTCGAAAAAAGCGTAGAAATAAATTGATGTGTTCAGCGTTTATTTATCTGCCACACACTCTTAAAAAAGAAACGTTATATTGTACTGCTGAAGGCGGCGCCGGCCTGCCTTGTAAACAGCGTTGCAGCGTGCTAGCAGAACATTTTTACCTAAGAAACTTCTTAACATTTTAATTCGTGCATTTACGAAATAAACAAATATTTCAAACTATTTCGAAATTGTAGTTTCAAAACATCACGTTATTTAGAAACATTATTTCAGAACCCCTATAAAAAGAGCTAAAAACGGTTTTTTAAATCTGTTATATCTAAACATCTACTCACGGGAATCGTGTGGAAGTACAAGCAGTGTAATGATGATTGAATTAAAATCGTGAAATATATAACTTCGTTATCAAAACTAAGCGCCGAGTTGCTGCTGCGATGTAGTGGCCCATTCGCGTTCAACCACGGTGTTCCGCGGGTTCGATTCCCGACGGCCGCATGTTGATACGGTACGGACGTTGACGTTGGCCGTCGGATGTATTCATTGGAGGGTCTCACGCCATGTCACCCGTCAAGTTTGGCAGACGCCCTTGGTCGCCCGTTTAAAATGTTTTGTCAAATACGGTCATCCCCACGTCCGCTCATATTGCTTTGTTTACCAAGCACTACATTGCAAACTGGAACATGGGATTTGTTTATTGCGCTCCCTGCAACAGCTCAAGCATTATGCCAGCTACAAACAGTGGCGTATGAACCTGGTGTTTGGTTGGTGAGGGGAGAGGGGGAATTAAGGGGGTTTGCGCCCCCCCCCCCCCGCAAGCAAGTAAAAAAATAATCGCTGCGTGTTGCAACCACGCTCATTTATTTCCTACGTCTGGCAATAAACACTGAATGTTCTTTTATCCCTGCGTCTTGTAGTGACCACAAATCGACACGCAATATTGTTTTGTTGTTTATGAACAAGCAGTTAGTTATGTAAAATTACTGATTATGCTTTTCTGACATGAGGAATTCTTGACAAATTATTTTATTCGATTACAGTATTGAATTTTCCTGTAAAATACATGTATTTACATTTGATTAATGCTTGCTATTGGTGAGTTTACTAATAATTGATGTGTATTAAATTTGTGTATTCATTATATTTAATTACTATACTTATTAAAACAAAAGTCTTCATTGAGCTTAAGTAGCTTTAAAATTACACACTAAATCTTGATATTTCAAATTTTCTAAAAAAAAAAAAAAAAAAAAGTATCCTTACCCCAACCACTTGATATATAACCCCTGCCTTATCCAAGTAGAAATAGTTCCTACGACACTAGCTACATAAACGGGCGGGCTGAAGATGCAGACAAGAGTGCGAGGAACGCAAATTAACGCTAAACAACGCACGTTAACTGAAAGTGAAAGTCTACTGGATTCGCCGTAGCCAAGACCCGACAAATACCGGTGCCAGAGGAGAGTTTCTGCTGACTTCGTGAGCTGACATTGGTATAACCGAGGTGGTTCAGGAACTGTTAGAGCTGACGTCACAAAGGACGTTACATTGTATTCGTAGGTCAAATAAATGTTCTTCCATCAACATATGGGTGGTTCAGTTTAAAAAATCTCGAAAAGTAGCATTTTTGAGTCGGGTACACCACTATATAACCAGAACTGTACTCTACCAAGATGGAAAGAGAAACACGGTAATTCACTTGTTTAAATAATGTGTACTTGCACTTAATTCTCTGTGTCAGTAACATTTCCATTAATTGCCATAATTCCTTCAAAGCTAAACTAAAAACTTTAACAACTGGAAATACTTGTCTCTTTACTTACGCCTCAAAAAAACTATCAGCAAAATATCTTAATTACCACCTATTTCAGTGAATCACGAAATTTTAACGAAGTTTTACTCAAAACAAGGTTTGTAGAGTTATTTCGCTTCTAAGTTTGGCCATAGATATGAGGTCAATGTGCCAGGGTCTTAATCCAAAACATATTTTTATTTACGAATTTTTTCCGAAAACTAAGTCACTTTATTTTAAAATGTTTGGGTCAACCGCGCGCTTAAAATGCTTTACAGTGTGTTCGTAAATACGTTTTTTACGAAACTATTTAACATGTGCCCACTGTGTCAATGTACGAAAAGAAAGTACACTTCGAACTATCACGGAAAGGTAGTTTCGAAGCATGGCTCAATTAGAAAAATCATTTCGGATCCCGTTAAAATAGCTGAAAATATATTTTCTGACAACATGAGTATTCATGGGTATACGCCATTGCTTGTGAGTGTTGCCAAGTCGCAGATAAACACACAAAAACATAAAAATACAAAGAAAATAAAAAATAAAACAAAGTTACAAAAAAATTGATAAAATAAGACCAGATATGGTCTTTGTCAACACACACATACATAATTCCCGAATTGGAATATAATCTATACATTTTTTACATGTTATATCGGAAAAACTACTTAAGTGAAACTACTGTAGAAACATGCAATAGGCTTTGCTCAAAACCTTCCACCAATAAAAAGATATGGTCCTCATGGAAAGTGTAAGTCAGGCGAGTGATCTACGGTACTACTGCACGCAGATTCATTGTCTTGCGGCAGAGGCGATACTGCATTAGATGAACCGGTCAACATCGCCCTTGGCGCCGTGCCTCACTCACACGAAGAGCGCCTTGCGGGTTTTACGCACTTCGAAACCTAAGCATGACGACGTATCTGGTATAAGTCTACAATAGTTCCGTTACGTTGGTTTTAATCGTAGCCAACACGATAGAATAGTTATGCATGCTGCTGGATTTCACCAGTGGATTACGTTTAACCAATGACAGAAAAATGTCGATAGTCCCGTAAGATTCAACAAATTTGATAAGACCATTAATCTCTTAGGCCACGGCATGTGGTGTTACAGTTATTTCGAAAATAATTTGTCAAGTGATATTACTTTAATATTGAATGATCCCCACACTCTATCGTCAAAAATAAGTAATAAATTGTAATAATTTTTATCTCGTAGAAATAACCCTCGGCAGTTTTTCACCTTTTGTGCACCCGAAGTATCGCTGATTTTGCTATAGAACAAGCCAAATATAGCTAACTATTTTTTTGCTAACTATCACTGAATTAGCGAAACACTCGCGTACAGTTGTGCTTAGTACGACTACTCTTAGTCTGGAAGTTTTTTCAGATCATTCCGTTGTAAAGTTAGGTTTTTTGCACAAAATTGATAAAAACCACATGTCAAGACCTTCAACTTAAATAAGCATGACTGAGTGGATGCTTTTTTTTTAGGCGGAATATCATTGGTTTGAAATTGTAGACCGAGCGAGGTGGCACAACGATTACACGCTGGACTCGCAGTCGGGAGAACCTGGGTTCCATCTTCGGCACCGGCCATCCTGATTTTTGTTTTCCATGGTGTCCTGAAATCTCTCCAGGCGAATGCTGAGATGGTTCCTTATCAAAGGACATGGCCAATTCCTCTCCCAGCTCCTGTCCTTGTACCAAGTTGTGTTTAACAGCCTCTAATGATCTCGCTATCGACGAGACGTAAATCCCTCTTACCTTAACTTTAATTTGTAAATTCTTATAAGAATGTTTACACGTCTCGTAATTATTTCGTCCGTGCATTAAGTTTTTATCAATTGAAGGGATTGGTGGGTGATGGTGCTAAGTGACAATTTGCAACAATGCAGTTTTCTTTTGGGTCTGAAGGTGTTACGTGCTGAATTTTCACATATCCCCTAGTTTGCGTTGAGTGTTTAGGAATGACAAGATCCTGCGAGGATGAAGTAGGGGACATGTTACAGCAAGTTGCTAAATGTTTCGCGACTGAAGTTGACATGTGTTCAACGACACAACACCTTAATCCCCTAACCCCTTTAATTGACTTTGAAGTCTCTACGGTAGAGAATCAAATGCGCATTCCTATTGGCGTAATTAGGCAGTAACCTTGCACTTTCATACGTTAAAAATGTTCTGTGCCCTTACGACCTACTTCTTTAGAGTTTACTGCTTCCTGCCTAATTGTTGGTAGTATGAACCCCTTCAGAAATTATATTTTGCGCTAACTCTGTATTATTCCTATGTTTGATAAGATGTTTGATAAGATGATTGTTTATGCTTACTAACTTGATGTTTCAGAATAGCATACATTTTGAAAGAACTTTTGAATGCGATTTCGATGAATTGTTTTACCGTAATAAAGCGTATAATACGGGGTGGTGGACTGCTAAGGTTGTTCAATTGGGGAAAAATAATGATTATGCATTTGTATAAGATATGGTTAGTATTGTAGATTTTACTTGAGAGTACAGTGTCCTTTGCGAAAATAAATTTAGCTACGCAAATTTTCCCATAATGGCATTTAACAATAAAAATTTGCATATTTTTACTTCATAAATAACTTGAAAACCATGAGTAAACATAAAGAATTGAAAATAAAATCTCATCTAAACTACATATCGCGGTCTACGGCTTGAAGCATATAAAAACCCATTATAAAATAAATTTGTATTAAAAAATTGCAGGAAAAAACAAAATGTTTAGGAAATTTTAGATTTTTTTAAAATACAAAAATTTTTTTTATGGCTACTTACATACTTCAAACAGAAACGTGTTTTTAGGGCTCTTCAAAATGGCTAAAAACGGAATTTTTAGACGGTCGTAATTGGAAAAATACCACACGGATTCGTAAAACTCAACGTTAGAAGCATGCGTTGGTCTTTACTACAAACTTTCCTCTGATAATATTCTAGGGTCGCTGCTTTAAGTCCCGTAGGAAAAAGACTAGTAGGAAAACACTGCACGCCAGTTTGTCGCGCCGCGAATAGAAGCGATGTTGTTACCGTCGAGTGTTGAAAGCTGAACCTTATCGCTTCACTGTCTCCGCGCACCAAACGCGGAAAATTACACCCGGTACATAGCCCTCGTAAGGGCGACACAGCGTGTGCATCACGCGTCAATCTAACCACTATGCTCAGCCACTGAACTGGCGTGGGGTATTCTCTCCGATATAGTCTGTCTAACATAAGAATTCCATTCTTTGCTATGTACACATTTCTGCAGAAAAAAACGTGTCATTTTGAAGTACTGTGTGAGAGGCCGCGGTGGCCGAGAGGTCAGACCTCTCGCATCCCACCAAGACGATCCGGGTTCGATTTCCGGCGGGGTCGGTCCCCAGAATCGTGCCTGACGATGCCGCTGGCCGGCGGGTTTTCTCGGGGATCTCCCGTTTCCCCCGCCCTTTAATTCCGGTACTGCTCCATACTCGACATCATGTCACCCCTCACCAGCGTTAAAGACCTCGATGCTGAAAGCTGACTAAAATTTCTCACTCACTCACTTGATGTACTGTACAGTTCGAGAGCCAGCCGATTGTGTTTGTGCAAAAATTACCTAGGAGAGAAGATAAGGTAAGATAAGTAGGCTTTACGTCTTGTCGACAGCGAGGTCGTTAGAAACAGCAACACACAACTTAGTACAATGACAGGAGCTGCGAGAGGAGTCGGCCATGGCCTTTGTTAAGGAAACATCCCAGCATTCGCCCGGAGCGATTCCGGGAAACCATGGATAACCGAAATCAAGACGGCCGAAGCCGGGGATCGAACCCTGGTTCTCCAGATTGCGAGTCCGAACCTAGAAAATAGCACTAGCACAACAGTCAAAAATGGATTTCTTACATGAGACAGACTATGCATCGCCTCTGGAGATATTTAGTTGTGACACTATAGTTCTACGACGTGGTGTTGCAGACGAAGATGTATTTTACGCACCTGTACATTTTTAAATATTCTGCATCAAGATTTCCATATTTAAAAGGACGACGAAATTCCACGTTTTGGTAATGTTCGGATGATTATGAAATAAGTTTTAAGACCATGCTTTCTTGTATATACTGTGTTTCTGATAATTACTTAAAGCATAAGCGAGGGCAGATATGAAAAATCAGTTTGGCAGTTTTATTTAAAATGGTTTTTGCTTGATAATTATTTTTTCGAAATAATTAAATACATGGTTTCAGCTAAAAATACAGCCATAATTTCGTTAATTACATAATTAACTAAAAATACAGTACTAAATGCTTTGAAAAAGTCAGCCAACTTGGATAAGACTAAATGTTAAGTAGGCTACACGTAGTGTACCGACCAAAGTATTGATTTTATATTGTGTTACGTTATCTAATGTAACCTAACTTAAACTAACCTAACGAAAAACGTCTTTACGTAGGAATATTACTGAAACAGTTTTATTAATAAGCTATTCCTGCAAAATTAATAGTTTGACTGGTATACGATGAGTACATAACACTATTCAAGTTAATCATACATTTTTTTTATTGTGACAACTTTTTTGTTTGTGTTAAATTAGTGTTAATATTCAGAATACTGTAATATTGGTAATTGCTATTGTTACAGTTTAATGTTTTCGGTCTGTATATTCACAGTTACAGTTATTTAACTTGTGTATAGTTGAAATATATTCGTGCTGGAAACTACGTTCTAATTGTAAACCAGGTTAGTTCTGAATTTGTACGTTATCAAATACAGTAGACTCCCGATTATCCGTGTGTGGATTATACGATTTGCGGATTATCCGTGCTAATTATTTGACTTTAAATAGTAAAAAAAAAAAAATATGAAAAAATTAATAAAAAAATGGTTGGTTATTTATAAATCCATGCTGTGTTTACTCGCATAACGTTTACCAACAATTTATTTCCGTAACCGTATTTTGACAGATTTGAAGAAGATTAAAGTCTTTTCCAACAGGCGAAACAATTAGTCTGCGCATAAATGGATTAGTGTCGCGCATGAATGGGTTAACGAGATATTTTTTATCTTCCATAAATGAGATACTCGTCATTTTATCATTATATATATTTTTTTAGATTATTAACACATACCTCCTAATCATTAATGCGAATAATTGAAAGACTAATGTATTAAATTTCTGGCTTTTCTTGCAGGAATGAATTTGACCATTTTCTTTCTACTGAGATCTAAGAAAGGGTAAAAGTGGATTACCCGAGATTTTGGATTATCCGAGGCATCGGTCTTCTCCATTAGTGCGGATAATCGGGAGTTGACTATACGTAAATAAATAATTAAACAATAGTCCGTCTAATAAAGCTCTGCATGTTACTAGTGTCGTAGTCAGACGGTGCACATAAGGGATGTGTAATAATATATGATAGGTGCGGGGCGTAAGCTGACGTAGGTTGTACGTGTGCTTGCCTGATGGTGTGTATATTTGGGAAAGTAGACGGTATAGTCCCCGGATAGGACGAGGAGCACATGCATACGTCCACTCATGGATGTGTGAAATACTGCCACGTGCGACGCCGGATGTGCGTATATTACTTCGCGACTGTCGAGTAACACCAGTCAACATCCAGTTAAAGTGGGAGTTAACAAGACATTTTGTTTCAATAATTTATATATTTGTATGAGATATTGTTCATTTTTGTAGTCGTACCTTTTAGGCCTACAACAATAAGAATTTTCTGCGAGCGTGGTTTTTGTATAATGGCGTATTAAGAGGAGTCCTCGACTGACGCATAGACGGCGTTGCAGCGTGTCACGCGTATTCTTTTTTACGCGAAACCGCTTAACTTATTCATATCATGTTTATCTGCGAAAAGAACACAAACTTGAAACTATGCTTTTGTGTTTTCAAAAATGCAGCACGCTTATTAGGAACACGATTTTCGGGCCTCTCAAAATTGCTAAAAACGTTTTTTTTTTATTCTGATGTAACTCTGAAAGTATTACCTGAATTCGTAAAGTGTAAAGCGAGAAGCATGCGTTGGTCTTTACCTTATACTGTCTAAAAATAAAATATTAGGGTCCCCGCTTAAAGTCCCATAGAAAAAATACTACAAGGAAAACATTGCACGCCCATTTGGCGCGCTGTGAATAGAGGCGATATGCTTCACGTCTAGCGCGGTACTATGGCTCTTATCATTACGCTGTTCCCACGCATCAAACGTGGAAATTTGACACCGCGAAGGATTCCTCTTAAAGACAAAATTTGTATACATCGGTTCTATACAAGTAGCGAAAATCAACTGACGTACAGAAATGAAATAATCAACACATTAAAACAGCGTCACGGGCTATGTAAAGACATGTACAAAAACACTGCATTGAAATTTTAGTATTGGAAATGAATTGCAGAATATTGGTAATTTATTTAAAATTCAGATAATTTGAAAAAATACAAAACATTATCAATTCGGATTTTTTAACATGTCTAGATGTATCGCATGCCACTGTCCTTCACTGCAAATTATTTCATTTCTGTAAATCAATTGGTTTTCGTTCCTTGTATAAAACCGTTTTATGCAAATTTTCACTTTGACGCGCCACTGTACAACAACAATGAAAGCTAAAAAATTTCAATTGCAGTGAAAAAATATTAATTAAATTAAACAAACCACTTCTCGAACAAATATAAAAATTATTAAAGCAATTAAAAATTTTGCAGGGAAGAAGGGGGAAGTTTCCTTTAGGTTACATTTTTAGTTTAATTTCTCCATAACGAAAATTATATGTTAATTAGATAAAAAGTTAGCTAGAAAATGTGGTAACAGTTATTTTAATTTTTTTTAATATATATATATTTACGGTTTTGTTCCGTGTAGTCGTAATTGCCGATAAACTAGTTATTTACTGATTTGTCTCGCGTCAGTTAGTAGGCTATATAATATAGTCAACTAACACTTTAAAAAGTACCGTATGTCACTACTGACTCTGAATTTCAAAATTACGTCGTGAAAATTAGCTACAAGTAAGAAAATATAAAATCCGTGTAAGAATTAACTCATCAATGTGGCCACCTAGGTGAACATATTTTGCGCGTCAAATATCTGTCTGGCATTTTGGTTTACAATCGTCTTCTCCGTGTTGGTTGATTTTGTCAAGCCAGTAAATACTATGGTTTTACCTAATTATGTACGTAACGAAATTCCTGTTAATTGACTTTTTAGTCGAAATCATATTATTTAATATTTTGGAAAAAAAATTAGCAATCACAGCAATAATGGTTTTAAATGAAACTACCAAACATATGTATGATATCTGCTGTCGTTAAGCTTAAAGAATAATTATCACAAAATAATATAATTAAGAGAGCATTACCTTAAGAGTTCCACGTATCGTGCCTTTCAAATATGTTGCAGAGTGTTCGTAAATAAATTTATTTACGGGACTATTCCACGTATGTCCATTATGCCAATGTACTGAAAAACACACATCGGACGAGGACCTATGTCATTGTTTAGATACAATTCATATTAAAAACACTTTAAGCCCTCCAGCATTGCTACAAACGGCCAATTCAGACTGACGTACTTCAAAATGTACTAACCATATGTATGTGAAACTCAGATTTAATCGTGCACTGAATTATCCTACAGAATTGCCATCAATTATGTTCTCCCCTTAAAAGTCGCGTTGTAAGAAATGTATTGGCGGAAATCCTGCTCGCTAGACAAGCGCTTGGCTCGTTGCGGCATTTAACGCGCGCTTCAAGGTCAGCTCCGTCACTTCCTACGAGAAGGTAGGCGGCCACCTTAAGGTTGTTCGCGTGGAAAAAAAGAAAATCATAATTTTAAATTTGAACGGCATAGCGTTAGCTTTATAGACATTACTTGTGCCTACATTTTCCACTTGTAAATTTTTCTCAGGTCTCCTAGTTTTCCCATAGCGACAAGACAAAGTCTAAACTTGCAAGTTACGGTAACAGGAATAACAAAAAAAACCAAGCGACTCCCTTGAATGAAATAATTTACACTGAAATAGATATTATGGGCCACAAGTTAAACGATTGAAGAAAACACAATGAGATTCCTTTGCACTTTAATAAAATCTAAAAAAAAAGGTGACAATTTACGTTATTTAGGCCTATAGCAATTTTTAAAAAAGACAAAATTGCTGTTGTGTGTTTTAAAATATTTGAGCATATTGATAATAATATGTAATATTAGTGTACATTATTTTATTCGAGTGAGACACTTAATTTCTGTTATTCCTGTGTCCACGTAGTTTGAAAACTTTGAGATTAACAACCTGCTATGGGAAAACTATGGAAGCTATAAAAAATGTCGAGTTGAATATGTAGTCGCTAGTAACGTCTTTAAAACGAACACTGTGTCGTACAAATATGAAATTATTATTTTACCACGTGAACACCCTTAATCGCTGATCAAATGTCTGGACACAAAGTCGTTTGACATGAATGATAGGGGTGAACATGGCGGGGATATAAAATGATTGCCAGGGTGTCCCCTAGTTCCCAGGAGAACTGGGCCCTAATGCTTCTCTGATGAACGAGTCAATAAGCATACCCCCGCGAGAGAGCGAGTTGTAATGACGTCCGTGTTTCTGCCCAATTTACGTTCTCGGGGCGAGGCGGCCCAGTCCCATGGTAACCGCCGGCCAATCAGGGGCCTCCATTAGGCCGGCCCAGGAGGCGGGAAAAAGCAACGCTGCACGTTAGTTGGTCTGTTCCGCTGCCATTTGCCCGCGCTGCTATTGTTGTCGATATCCCGCGCGCTATGCTGGTCGATAGACTACGAGGCGTAAACAATGTCCCAGCACAGTTGAAGATATCCATCAGCCATCGTGCGCTTTAGACCACTTTCCATGATGGTGGCCCAGCTGTGCTATCTCTGATAAGTCCTTGTAGTCTGCTACAATGAAGTTCACTTTCTGTGACGAGAGTACCTTTCTGCTTGTAGGTTGGTGCGAGAATTCTTGTCCACTCTCTCATGGTAAACATCAAACACTTTCTTATAAAATTACTCAGGATGAAATACGTTACAGCACTTCGGCAACTTAAAATAAACTTTAAAGTTTATTCTTTCAAATAATTATTCCATGTGTAGATATTTTCATTCAATAAAAAATTATTAACTGTTTTTTTTTCTGTTTAAAATTTATATTTTTAAATCAACGCATTATGAAAATTAGCTCAATGCAAAATTTATATAACTTTGGTGCGAAAAATAAAATTATATCCCTTCAATCCCTATTGCAAATTATTAAAGTTAGTGTCACTTTTCCATCATTTTCCCATATTACTTGTAATGAGTACCTCGCTGCGAATTATTCATGCAGACGAGTTTGATTGTAATACATCCAAAATAGTAAACTTTCACCTTTGACATGTCAGTATACGAAACCATAGAATATAAAAAGTTTGTACTTAAGGAAAATTTCACCAGACATTGTAACGCTTACGAGTTGCAATATTAGGTTCAAATATATTTGTAATTCTTTACTGACGTTATACACGATGCTCATACGCCATGAATTGCGGACTTGCCTATACAGACGAGTTAGGGTAAAGTGTTTTAATTTTGCGTGTATGAAACGTAAGGCGGATGAGTGATATCAATTTGTCCTTAAATCGAATTACAGTAAACACTATATGCGGTTCCTGATAAAGTGAGTACTCAAAAAAATCCCTGCTAAAGTTCTATTTTCAGGCAATTCGTATCTTTCCGCGCGTAACGGCTTTATCCTCTCTGGACATGTCACTTGATGTTAGCGCGTGTAAAATAATTTGTGCAGTCGGTAGGAACCTATAGTTTTATAAATGAAGCTTATTATTTACATAAAACACAATTACGTCGATTTCGGTTGATTTTGTTTCAGTGTTGTATTTAAATAGGAAAATACGCGGAACTATATTGCATAACATTGCTGCCAACCATACAAGTTGTGAGAGGACCGTCGGTAAGATTGAATTACGTGCAATAACGGCTAGTGATATTTTTCAAATGTTACATTTTTAGTGCTCACTCTATCCTTGGAGTACTCGGCACAGAGGCTGGTTGGAACTTCAGGAGGAACATCTGAGGATGAAACTGCAGTGGTCCGCCATTGTCTTCTGTAGTATGTGGACAACACAATACCCAGACCTGATCCCAGGGGGGCGGGGGAGGGGTGACTGTAAATTGTACCTCCCCGGCCGGGACTTGAACCCGGGAACCTAAACCTCCAGTCAGGAAGGCAAACCATTGAACCTAGTAGTCGGACTTATATTTAAACATAATGTAAAAGTACAACTTGATATTAAGAAACGACAGTGTGAATAGTTTAAAAAAAATTAAAAACTTAAGTAGTTAATTTTATTTGAAGGAAAAAACTTTCAAATTTACTTTCAGGGTAGTGTTACTTCCCACTATAGTTCACTTTACGGACGACTAAAAAAAACCAAAACGTTTTCAACGCATTTTTAAATTAACTAATACCACGCAAAATTAACATGCATAATGTGCCTTCATTCGCCATGTATATCATCGTGGGCTAGTCTGTTTAATTTCACTGGTTCGCGTTTGGTCAGCTGCATCGAAAGGATAATTTTTTAGTATGTCTTCCATACTAAATTATTTTGTAATAATCGCAACATATTTGTGTGGTGGCCACGATATGTTAGTGGTGTCAGCAAAATGTTTGTTGTGACTACAAGGTAAATTATGCAGAGTAAATATCCACAGTATATTTTGTTGCTGCCACAAAATATATTTTTCCGTGTGGGATTATGCATGAACATTATATTTCCTAAAAGTTGTGCGTATAAAAGAAAAATTTGTCCTTAAGGGCACGGTTGACCTCAGTTTTCAACGTCTTTTTTTATTTTTATATTTGTACCAGATATTTTCTTCTTATTTTACACATAAATTGTGATTAAATCTTTCTCTTAAGAAATTTGTGTATCTCTCATAATTTTTGCGTAATAAGTCGTAAACGTCAAAATTGAAGAGGTGGATTCCAAAAGGGGCTAAGTCAAAAAAGTAAATTTTTCAGGAAACGATTTTTTTTGTGTATATGTGTAAGTTGAGAATGACAAGCACGAAAGACACAAATACATAACGTTTAACCTTGAGAAAACGTTGGCAACATGTATTTTGATTATGACTTTAATAGAAAACATGTAATTAGGCTACAAAAATTGAAAGTCAATGACTTAGTGCCTTTTGGAAAACATGTCAGTGACTTAGGGCTTTTTGGAAAACATGTCAGTGACTTAAGGCTTTTTGGAAAACATGTTATTGAAGAATATTAGCTTTCCGGATTAGCACGCCGAAGTTTTATGATTATGTAATAGTGGAGAAAACAACAATAGTACAATGAAAATATACAAAACTAACAATATGGTCTTGGTAAAAGCCTTAAAACGTTTTAAGTCTTTTGATTATACAACAAGGTTACGCTGTTCAAACGAATGGCTCTTCGTCATCATATACGACAATATTGTTGTCGTTATCTCCTTCTACATTGTCAGTCAGTGCATGTTGGTAAAACTCTCTTG
>PNEQ01097203.1:0-14268 GCA_003012365.1 Medauroidea extradentata | reverse complement strand
TTAGGTTAGGTTAGGTTATGTTACGATACGATCCGATACGATACGAAACGATACGATACGAAACGATACGAAACGAAACGATACGATACGATAGTTATGGTTAGGTTAGGTTAGGATAATTAAGGTTAGTTTAGGTAAGGTTAGGTTAGGTTAGGTTACGATACGATACAATACGAAACGAAACGATATGATACGAAACAGAACGTAACGATACGATACAATACTACGCGATACGATACGATAGGTTAGGTTAGGTTAGGTTAGGTTAGGTTACGATACGATACGAAACGATACGATACGAAACGAAACTATACGATACCATACGATACGATACAATACGAAACGATACGATACGATACGATAGGTTAGGTTAGGTAAGGTTAGGTTAGTTTAATTTAGGTAAGGTTAGGTAAGGTTACGATACGATACGAAATGTTACGACACGATACGATACGATTCGATACGATATGTTTGGTTAGGTTAGGTTAGGTTAGGTTACATTAATGTAGGTTAAATTAGGTTAGGTTAGGTTAGGTTAGTTTAGGTTAAGATACAATACGATACGATACGATACGGTACAAAACGAAACGAAACGGTACGATTCGAAACCATACGATACGATAGGTTAGGTTAGGTTAATTTAGGTTAGGTTATGTAAGTTTAGGTTAGTATACGATACGATAAGATACGAAACGATACGATACGATACAATACAATCAATATCGATACGATACGATACGATAGGTTAGGTTAGGTTAGGTTAGGTAAGGTTAGGTTAGGTTAATTTAGGTTAGGTTAGGTCAATTTAGGTTAGGTTAGGTTAATTTAGGTTAGGTTAGGTTAGGTTAGCTTAGGTTAGGTTAGGTTACGATACGATACGAGACGAAACGATTCGAAACGATACGATACGATACGATAGGTTAGGTTAGGTTAGGTTAGATTAGGTTAGGTTAGGGTAGGTTAATTTAGGTTAGTTTAGGTTAGGTTAGGTTAGGTTACGATACGATACGATTCGAAACGAAAAGTAATGATACGATACGATACGATATGTTAGGTTAGGTTAGGTTTGGTTAGGTTAGGTTAGGTTAGGTTTTGTTATGTTAGGTTTGGTTTCGTTTTGATTGGTTAGGTTAGGTTAGGTTAATTTAGGTTAATTTAGGTTAATTTAGGTTAGGTTAGGTTAATTATGGTTAATTATGTTAGGTTAGGTTAGGTTAGGATAGGTTAGGATAGGTTAGGTTAGTTTAGGTTAGGTTAGGTTACGATATGATACGATACAATACGAAACGGTACGATACGGACGATACGAAACGAAACGATATAATACGATACGATAAGATAGGTTAGGTTAGGATAGGTTAGGTAAGGTTAGGTAAGGTTAGGTTAGGTTAATTTAGGTTAATTTAGGTTAATTTAGGTTAGGTTAGGTTATGTTAGGTTAGGTTAGGTTAGTTAAGGTTAGGTTAGGTTAGGTTAATTTAGGTTAGGGTAAGGTTAATTTAGGTTAGGTTAGGTTAAGTTAGGTTAATTTAGGTTAAATAGGTTAGGTTAGTTTAGGTTAGGTTACGATACGATACGATACGATACGAAACGATACGATACGATAGGTTAGGTTCGGTTAGGTTAGGTTAATTTAGGTTACGTTAGGTTAGTTTAGGTTAGGATACGATACGATACGATACGAAACGAAACGATACGATACGATACAATACAATCGATACGATACGATACGATACGATAGGTTAGGTTAGGTTAGGTAAGGTTAGGTTAGGTTAATTTAGGTTAGGTTAGGTTAATTTAGGTTAGGTTAGGATAGGTTAGGTTAGGTTAATTTAGGTTAATTTAGGTAAGGTTAAGTCAGGTTAGGTTACAATACGATACGATACTAAACGATACGATACGAAACAATACGATACGAAACGAAACGATGCGATACGATAGGTTAGGTTAGGTTAGGTTAGGTTAGGTTAATTTAGGTTAGGTTAGGTTAGTTTAGGTTAGGATACTATACGATACGATACGATACGAAACGAAACAATACGATACGATACAATACAATCGATACGATAGGTTAGGTTAGGTTAGGTTAGGTATAGTTAGGTTAGGTTAGGTTAATTTAGGTTAGGTTAGTTTAATTTAGGTTAGGTTAGGTTAATTTAGGTTAGGTTAGGTTAGCTTAGGTTAGGTTAGGTTTCGATACGATACGATACGAAACAGTACGAAACGATACGATACGTTACGATAGGTTAGGTAAGGTTAGGTTAGGTTAGGTTAAAGTAAGGTTAGGTTAGGTTAGGTTAATTTAGTTTAGGTTAGGTTAGGTTGGGTTAGGATAGGTTAGGATAGGTCAGGTTAGTTTAGGATAGGTTAGGTTACGATACGATACGATACAATACGAAACGATACGATACGAAACGATACGATACGATTCAATAGGTTACCTTAGGTTAGGTTAGGTTAGGTTAGGTTAGGTTAGGTTAAGTTACTTTACGTTTATTTAGGTTAGGTTAGATAAGGGTACGATACGATACGATACGATACGAAACGATACGACACGATACGATTCGATACAATACGAAATTTTCGGTTAGGTTAGGTTAGGTTAAGTTAGGTTAGGTTACGATACGATACGATATGGTACGGTACAAAACGAAACGATACGAAACGAAACGATACGATACGATACGATATGATTAGATACGATACGATACGAAACGATACGATACGATAGGACACGATACGATACGATACGATAGGTTAGGTTAGGTTAGGTTAAGTTAGGTTACGTTAATTTAGGGTAATTTAGGTTAGGTTAGGTTAGTTTACGATACGATACAATACGAAACTATATGATACGAAACGATACGGTACGAAACGATACGATACGATACGATAGGTTAGGTTAGAAAGGTTTGGTATGGTTAGGTTAGGTTAGGTTAAAGTTTGGTTAGGTTAGGTTAGTTTAGGTTAGGTTAGTTTAGTTTAGGTTAGGTTTGGTTAATTTAGGTTAATTTATGTTATTTTAGGTTCGGTTAGGTAACGATACGATACGATACGAAACTATACGATACGAAACGATACTATACGATATGATACGATAGGTTAGGTTAATTTAGGTTAATTTAAGTTAATTTAGGTTAAGTTAGGTTAGGTTAGGTTATTTAGGTTAATTTAGGTTAATTTAGGTTAGGTTAGGTTAATTTAGGTTAATTTAGGATAGGTTAGGATAGGTTAGGTTAGGTTAGGTTGGGTTAGGTTAGGTTAGGTTAGGTTACGATACGATACGGTACGATACGAAACGATACGATACGAAAAGATACGATACGATTCAAAACGATACGATACGATATGTTAGGTTAGGATAGGTTAGGTTAGGTTAGGTTAAGTTATGTTAATTTAGGTTAGGTTAATTTAGGTTAGGTTAATTTAGGTTAATTTAGGTTAGGTTAGGTAGGGGTTAGGTTAGGTTACGATACGATACGATACGATACTATACGAAACGATACGATTAGAAATTATACAATACGATACGATACAATAGGTTAGGTTTGGTTAGGTTAATTTAGGTTAATTTAGGTTAATTTAGGTTAGGTTAGGCTAGGTTAGGTAAGGTTAGGTTAGGTTATGTTACGATACGATACGATCCGATACGAAACGAAACGATACGAAACGAAAAGATACGATACGATACGATAAGATAGGTTAGGTTAGGTTACGTTGGTTAGGTTAAGTTAAGTTAGGTTAGGTTAGGTTAATTTAGGTTAGGTTAGGTTAGGTTCGGTTAGGTTAGTTTAGGTTAGTTTAGGTTAATTTTGGTTACTGTAGGTTATTTTAGGTTAGGTTAGGTTAGGATAGGTTAGGTTAGGTTGTGTAACGATACGATACGATACGATACGATCCCATAGGTTAGGTTGGGTTAGGTTAGGTTTGGTTAGGTTAATTTAGGTTTATTTATGTTAATTTAGGTTAGGTTAGGTTAGGTTATGTTAGGTTAGGATAGGTTAGGTTAGTTTAGGTTAATTTAGGTTAGGTTAGGTTAGGTTGTGTTAGGATAGGTTAGGATAGGTTACGTTAGTTTAGGTTAGGTTAGGTAACGATACGATACGATACAATACGAAACGATACCATACGAAACGCTACGATACGATAGGTTAGGTTAGGTTAGGTTAGGTTAATTTTGGTTAGGTTAGAATTGGTTAGGTTAGGTTAGGTTACATTAGGTTCGGTTAATTTAGGTTAGGTGAGGTTAGGTTATGTTAGGTTACGATATGATACGATACGAAACGTTAAATACCAAACGGTACGAAACGATACGATACGATATGTTAGGTTAGGTTAATTGAGGGTAACTTAGGTTAGGTTAGGTTACGATACGATACGTAACGATACGAAACGATACGATACGATGCGAACGATACGGCTCGATAAGATAGGATACGATAGGTTAGGTTAGGTTCGTTTAGGTTAGGTTATTTAGGTTAATTTAGGTTAGGTTAGGTTAGGTTAGGTAAGGTTACGATACGATACGAATCGAAACGATACGATACGAAACGAATCGATACGATACGATACGATGCGATACGATAGTTTAGGTTAGGTTAGGTTAGGTTAGTTTAGGTTAGGTTAGGTAAGGTAATGTTAGGTTAGGTTAGGTTTGATTTGATTTGGTTTGGTTAGGTTAGATTAGGTTAGGTTAGGTAAGGTTAGGTTAGGTTAATTTAGGTTAATGTAGGTTAGGTTAGGTTAGGTTACGATATGATACGATACGATACGATACGAAACGAAACGATACGATACGATACGATTGGTTAGGTTAGGTTAAGTTAGGTTAGGTTAATTTAGGTTAGGTTATGTTAGGTTAGGTTAGGTAGCGTAAATTTAGGTTAATATAGGTTAGGTTAGGATAGGTTAGGATAGGTTAGGTTAGGTTAGGTGGGGTTAGGTTAGGTTAGGTTAATTTAGGTTAGGTTAGGTTAGATTTGGTTAGGTTAGGTTAGGTTAGGTTACGATACGATACAATACGAAACGATACGATACGAAACGATAGGTTAGGTTAGGTTATGTTAGGTTAGTTTAGGTTAGTTTAATTTAGGTTAATTTAGGTTAGGTTAGGTTTGTTTAGGTTAGGTTATGTTATGTTAGGTTAGGTTACGATACTATACAATACGAAACGATACGATACGAAACGATAGGTTAGGTTAGGTTATGTTAGGTTAGTTTAGGTTAGTTTAATTTAGGTTAATTTAGGTTAGGTTAGGTTATGTTAGGATAGGTTAGGATAGGTTTATGTTAGGTTAGGTTAGGTTACGATACGATAAATTACGAAACGATACGAAACGATATGATACGATACGATACAAAACAATACGATACGATACGATACGGTACGATAGGTTATGTTAGGATAGGTTAGGTTAGGTTAGGTTAATTTAGGTTTGGTTAGGTTAGGTTAATTTAGGTTAATTTAGGTTATATTATGTTAGGTTAGGTTAGGTTAGGATACGTTAGGTTATGTTAAGTTAGGTTAGGTTACGATACGATACGAAACGATACGATACGAAACGATACGATACGATAGGTTAGGTTAGTTTAGGTTAGGTTATTTAGGTTAATTTAGGTAAGGTTAGGTTAGGTTAGGTTACGATATGATACGATACGATACGAAACATTAGGTCAGGTGACATTAGGTTAGGTAACGATACGATACGGTACATTAGGTTAGATAAGGTTAGGTTACGTTAGGTTAGGTTACGATACGATACGACACGATTCAGATACGATACGATAGGTTAGTTTAGGTTTGGATACGATACGATACAATATGTTAGGTTAGGTTACGATACAATACGATACAATAGGTTAGGTTAGGTTAGGTTAGGTTACGATACGATAACCTTAGGTTAGGTTAGGTTACGATAAGATTCGATACGATATAATAGGTTAGGTTAGGTTACGATACGATACAATAGGTTAGGTTACGATACGATACGATTAGTTACGATACGATTAGTTACGATACGATTCGATACGATACGATAAGTTAGGTTAGGATAGGTTATAATACAATACGATACATTAGGTTAGGTAAGGTTAGGTTTGGTTACGATAGTATACGACACGATACGATACGATACGGTAGGTTTGGTTATGTTACGATACGATTCTTTAGGTTAGGTTAGTTTAAGTTACGTTAGGATAGGAAACGATATGATACATTACGTAAGGTTAGGTTAGGTAAGGTTAGGTTAGGTATGGTTAGGTTAGGTTACGATTCGATACGATAGGTTAGGTTGGGTTAGGTTAGGTTATGATACGATCTAATACATTAGGTTAGTTTAGGTTTCGTTGCAATACGATACGATAGGTTATGTAAGGTTAGTTTCGGTTACTATACGATATGTTAGGTTAGGTTAGATAAGGTTACGATACGATACGATAAGTTAGGTAAGGTTAGGTAAGGTTAAGGTACGATACAATACGATACGTTAGGTAAGGTTAGGTTTGGTTATGTTAGGTTAGGTTTGGTTATGTTAGGTTTGGTTAGCTTAGCTGAGGTTAGGTTACGTTAGGTTTGGTTTGGTTAGGTTAGGTTACGATACGATACTTTTTTTTAGGTAACGATACGATACGATTCGATATTCTAGGTTAGGTTAGGTTAGTTAGGGTTAAGTTAGGTTAGGTTAGGTTACGATACGTTAGTTAGGTTAGGTTAGGGTAGGTTTCGAAACGATAATATACGATACGATACAATACAATACGATACGGCAGGTTAGGTTAGGTTACGAACAATACGAAATGATACGATAGGTTAGGAAATTTTTCAATACAATACGATACCATACTATACGATATGTTAGGTTAGGTAAGGATAGGTTACGTTAGGTTGTGGTAGGTTACGATACGATATGATATGATACTTTAGGTTAGATTAGGATACGATACGATACGTTAGGTTTGGATATGTTAGGTTAGGTTACGATACGATACATTAGGTTACATAGGATAAGATTAGGTTAGGTAAGATTAGGTAAGGTTAGGTTAGGATAGGATACGATACGATATGTAAGGTTAGGTTAGGATAGGTTAGGGTAGGGTAGGTTACGATACGATACAATACGTAAGATTAGGTTAGGTTAGGATACGATACGATACAATATGTTAGGTAAGGTTCGGTTATGTTAGATTAGGTTTCGATGCGATACGTTAGGTTAGGTTAGGTTAGGTTACGATACGATTCGATACGATACGATAAGTTAGGTTAGGTAACGTTAGGTTATGATTCAATACGATATGATAGGTTAGGTTAGGTTAGGTTAGGTTAGTTTAGGTTAGGATATGCTAGGTTAGGTTAGATAAGGTTAGGTTAGGTTACGATACGATGTGTTAGATAAGGTTAGGTTACCCTACGATACGATACTTTAGGTTACGATACGATAAGATAGGTTAGGTTATGTTAGGTTATGATACGATATGATACATTAGGTAAAGTTAGGTTACGTTAGGTTAGGTTATGATACAACACAATACGATACGATACGTAAGGTTAGGTGAGGTTACGATACGATATACGATAAGATACATTAGTTTAGGTTACGATACGAAACAATAAGATACGTTAGGTTACGATACGATAGGTAAGGTTAGGTTAGGTTAGGTTACGATACGTTACGTTAGGTAACGTTAGGTTAGGTGAGATAATGTTTGGTTACGATACGTTAGGTTACGATACGTTAGGTTAGGTTAGGATACGATACGTTACGACACCATACGATACGGTAGGTTAGGTTAGGTTACGATACGATACGATAGTTTCGGTTAGGTAATGTTAGGTTACGATACAATACAATACGATACTGTACGGTTCGGTTATGTTTGGTTAGGTTAGGTTAGGTTAGCTTAGCTTATGTTAGGTTACGTTAGGTTTGGTTAGGTTAGGCTACGATACGATATGTTACGTAAGGTTAGGTAACGCTAGTTTACGATACCATACGTTAGGTTAGGTTAGGTAAGTTTAGGTTTGGATAGGTTAGGTTAGGTTAGGTTACGATACGATATGATAGGTTCGATTAGGTTATGTTAGGTTACGATACGATACGATACAATACGATAATTTACGATACGTTACGATAAGTTAGGTTAGGTTAGGTTTGGTTATGTTAGGTTAGGTTAGGTTAGCTTAGCTTATGTTAGGTTAGGTTAGGTTACGATACGATACGATACGATTCGATATGTTAGGTTAGGTTAGGTCTGGTTAGGTTACGATACGATACGTTAGGTTAGGTTAGGTTAGATTAGGGTAGTTTTCGAAACGATAATATCCGATACTATACGATACGATACAATACGATACGGTATGTTAGGTTAGGTTAGGTTACGAACGATACGAAACGATACGATAGGTTAGGTAAGTTACGATACCATACGATACGATGTGTTAGGTTAGGTAAGGAGAGGTTAGGTTATGTTAGGGTATTTTACGATACGATACGATACTTTAGATTAGGTTAGGTTAGGTTAGGTTTCGATATGATACGGTAGGTTAGGTTTAAATATGTTACGTTAGGTTACGATACGATATACTAGGTTACATAGGGTAAGATTAGGTTAGGTAAGGTTAGGTTAGGTTAGGTTAGGTTACGATACAATAGGTTAGATTAGGTTAGTTGATGATACAATACGATAGGATACATTAGGTTAGGTTACGATACAATACGATATGATAGGTTAGGTTAAGTTAGGTTAGGTTAGGTTACGATACGATACGATACGATTGGTTAGGTTAGGTTACGTTAGGTTACGATACGATACGTTACGTTAGGTTAGGTAAGGTTAGGTTTGGTTAGGTTAGGTTACGTTAGGTTACGATACGAGACGTTACGTTAGGTTAGGTAAGGTTAGGTTTGGTTAGGTTAGGTTATGTTACGATACGATACATTAGGTTAGGTTAGGTAAGGTTACGATAAGATACGATACGATTCGATACGTTAAATTAGGTTAGGTTAGGATACGTTAGGTTAGGTTAAGTTTTGATATGTTAGGTTAGGATTCGATACGATACGATATTATACGATACGATACGATACGATATGTTAGGTTACGGGTGGTTACGTACGGCACTGCACCCCTTTTCCTTTAGTTATTTTATAAAAAAAACAGTACTAAGTTTGATATTTTCACTACAATTTTTGCAATAATAGTGTTTCCAAAAAGTTGACTGAACTTATCGCCTGCGCACATTTGTGTTAACCAGAAAAATTTTTTAATAAACTATAACTCATCGTTATTAAAAAGTTCTTACTGAGTATGCAGTGCTAGTTTTTAGCAAATATTTATTATCACACCTTGTAAAAAAATTGGAGAGTAATATCACTGGAATTTTAGGAAGAATTGATCGTTAGTGAACGGTAGACTGCAATTTTCATCACGTTCTAATTTTTATATTTGAATCAGATATTTTTTACTTTGTTTAGACGCAACCTGTGTCTAAAGTTAGTTCTTATGAAATTTTTTATCTATCATAGTTTTTTGCATAATGGCTTGTCAAAGAAAAAAATTTGCATGTTACGATTTTAGGTAAGTTTATAACACTAATCAACATGAAAAAAATAGCATAACTTACACAGCATAACATGCGAAATTGTCCGTACACAATCACCACGAAATTGACCAATCTGAAAATAATCAACAAGAAAAGAACTAATTTGTTATTGGACGAAAATTTTCGCGCCAACAGCACTTATGACGTTTCACTTTCTTATTGGCCGGCATGAAAAATTTGGCGTAGAAAACTCAGAGATTACCATCTTTAACCCCATGCCAAGCAAGTTACGCCACGTAAGTCATGCCAAGTATACATTGTGAACGCCACCATTCGTATAACAGATATTCACTTTCTTATGCTATGTTTTTTACTTGCGCCATGTCGATTGTGAACGGGCCTTTACCTAACTTAAAATATTAATCCTGAATAACGATGTTGTAGGCTATAAGATATATTTAAACACCAAATTAAATATAACATTGTAGATTTTTTTTTAAATTTAATTTTGAATTTCAGAATTTTTGTAGAAATACAAACATATTTTATTTTTGTTTTTATATAGATTTAAGATTTCTACGATATACATATAAACTGAGTACTTACAAAAATTTTCTGTGATCCATTTAACGTAACTAAAAATCAGTGTAAAAGTTTCGCAGCCCCAGGGAAAACATTTATTATTATTATTATTATTATTATTATTATTATTATTATTATCATCATCATTATTATTATTATTATTATCATTATTATTATTATTGTGTGTTGGGAAGTGCACACTTTAAAGTTAACCACCTATACTATACCTACGTCGTGAATTCACCACGAGATGGCAGCGTAGTAGCGAC
Source organism: Medauroidea extradentata (assembly GCA_003012365.1). Classification (NCBI taxonomy): domain Eukaryota; kingdom Metazoa; phylum Arthropoda; class Insecta; order Phasmatodea; family Phasmatidae; genus Medauroidea; species Medauroidea extradentata. The sequence continues at coordinate 3,879 of PNEQ01097203.1, read as the reverse complement.
TTGTGAGAGGGTAACAAGTTCTACCGCTACAAGCTAGATGGCAGAGTAACAGTTCGGAGATAGTAATTTAAGATTCCACACAAGGTAGCATCCCAGTCTGCGTTTGTACAGCTTACAACAGCTACAGTTCGCGGCGCTCCACGAGACCGCAATGTATAGGTGCTTGTTGAATTGTATAGTTGGGATAGGTGCTGGATCGATATGTAAACCAGGTAACAAATTTAAAGTTTATTTAATGTGACACGGATTCAAAATAAGCATTAATATATAATTTTTAAATTCGTGAAATATCGTTTAAAGGCAAACAGGAGAAAAATAAAAAATAAATACGTGTTATTAGACTGTATAAATACACCCAATTTATACTTTTTTTTTAAAATAAATATTTTATTGATGTATTTTATTCTACCAGAGCCGAGAAGTTGATCGAGTTATCATCGGTCACTACTTCAGGGGTCACGAAGTTTTCCGAGTATAGGTCATTCGGAATAAAGTGAACACTAAAGATTTAACCTTTGAAACAAAACATCGCTTCCAGAGAAAAACTATTTTCTGGAATGATAATGGGGAAATTATTGATATAAAAATGAAAAAGAGGCAGAACAAATTATCGTCAGTATTTTTTTTGCGTGAAAATGCTTATTTTCTCATTGTCTCCAGGATACAGAAAATAAAAACTACACAAAAGCTTCTACAACAATGTGGGTCAAACAGAGATAAGCAAAATAGTCAGTGGTGGCAGACGTGTAGCTTATTGAGACACACATTTAACAAATAAATACCTATCCCTTCTTTCGCCATTGTTCTACGCCAGGCGGTTAGAGGCCATGATGTATAAGAGCGCGGTCTACCGCAATTTTCATCGCCATTTTTTTTTTATGTTTTATTTGTAGGCTACTAGAGATATATATTTTTTCTTATTTTAGACACAAAATGTGACTAAATTGGTATCTTTTAATTTTTTTTTTATTTCTAATAATTTTCGCGTAATGGCTTGTTAAAGTCAAATTTTGCATGTTACTGTTTTAAGGACTACACCACGGTCGTAGAAGAACAGGTCTGGACACTCGCCTATCTACCAATGTATTTTGCTTGACCCCCTTGTTGTTTAGTTCAAGTTACCGAGAATGTTGTACGTTTTGGCGCTGTTTTCCGGGCGGTCGGACTCAAACTCCGTCCATTTTTATCCATTGTTAAATTGATAAAGTAAATAAAGATTGTTGGAGCCTTTTCTTAAATTTGTGAGCGAAGAAAGTATTTCATAAATTGATAAAAAATACGTTTTGATAAATTGTTTATCTTAGCGGAAAGGAAGTGGGCGGAGTTTAGTCCGACCGCCCTAACTTCAGCGCCAATAAAACACAATGTCTCGGTAACTTGGTGAACTACAGCCAAACAACAAGGGGGTCAAATATCCAGGCGAGTGTCCAGACCTGTTCTTCTACGACCGTGGACTACGTTAAAACCAACTGACATACCAAAAAAAAAAAAAAACGGTTCTCAGACTATGTGTCTAATTTCATTTCTGCTTTGTAAAAAAATAGCATTACAGCACATACTAAATTATAGTCGGTGCAAATTTCACAGCTTCAGTAAGGTGCAAGAATTTTCACTGCTGAATCTGTCGTCAATGTTGACTGGTGATGAAAAATTGAGAAAAACGACATATTAAGCTAGCACATGATTTAGCAAGAATTTTTTCACTACCTAATCACGACAAATAACACTATTTAATCAGTTATTTAAAAATTACAGTTAGCTAAAATCCCTTATCAACAATTGATTGTGTAATAAATAGCATATCCCCATTTATACAAAGCAAGCATGCTGCAATTTGTTTTTGCTCGTAATTTAAAAAGAACTGCAAGAGTCTCAGCAGTAGTGTTGCTTTTGTTAATGCAGTCTAAAGTATTGTGAAAGAACAACAGTAACGTTGAAAATGTGTGATTACAGACTGTTCACTGTAAATTGAGAACTCATCAGAACTTACAATAAACAAGAAATGTATTTTATTGCGGTCATAGATGTTAAGTTTTGAGAGTGATGAGACGTTTACCCTGGTATTTAGTTGCATAAATGTTTTTATATTAAAACGAGTAATATTTGTTGCAAGACTGATAAAAAATGATAAAAGTGCTCATTTTATTGTGAATAGCCTTAGTATACTGTATGTGTTCTTCTTGTTATTAAGAGTTCTTGTATAATGAAAACAAGTCTGTAAATTAATGTTTTATCCCACCACGGCCATGCCGTATACTGCGCAGGCAAACAATTGAAGTAATTGTATTTGTGCCCTTGTCGTACGAACGATTATACACGTGGTCGCTTTAGCCGATAAACAAAAAACATTTTCAAATTGTAAATTTTCCCATTCAGCCTATAGTTTAGAGGCAAACCAGTTTTTCACATTTTCCCAAAATTTGACCGAAGTGGAATGTTTACCTTGTTCCTCTCACCTATTCAATGGATTTCGCGTCATGTATACAATTGTTCTGTTGAAATAAAATGTGAACTTAACAACACACCTGAGTTTTGAAATATATTTCTGTGAGTACCGACATCGCCTACTGTTTATCTATGACCGTTTGCCTCACTTTCAGGGTATAGGTACGAAAATTATATTTATGTCCGCACCACGGTCTTAGAAGAACAGGTCTGGACACTCACCTGGAAACTTGACCCCCTTGTTGTTTGGCTAGTGATACTTTTCAAAGGTTAAATTTTTAGTGCTCACGTTATCCCGAACGACTTATAAGACAGTCGGGAAAGGGCATTTTTAAGGTCGTATTTAGGAATGAAAATCTTGGCGCAGAATATTTTAAAAGGTATATAAGTATGAAACATATATTTGTCGTTAACATTACGTAATGCCTCATAGAGATGAGTTGTCAGCTAGAAGACTGTCACGCCCGTTCAATGACATGCGCCCTGTGGCGGGGTACGATACGCGTGTTGTGTCCCATTTAGCACTTCCTTGTATCTAGACCTCAAACACTCAATATACTCCCACCCAGGCGGGCGGTTATTATATATATTTATGATCCGATAATAATCAAAGTACGATTATTGTTGAGACAACTTGCAAGTTTCTGTACACGCCATGCAGTAAAATTTTACACTTAAGGGGCTCGCCTCGTGGCACATGTGTTTGTGTGAGTGAGGTATGGTGCTAAGGGCGACGTCGTATGGGCCATACAACGGTGCGTCGCCTCTACGCTTAAGGGCGCGGTAGACTACCTGTCCGGAAATTATTTAAGTTTTTGACGAGCAATTGTGTTGTTAATTAAAGTAGATGGGTTATATATTTTTCTACACATAATATGACTGTCATACCACATTTAGACACATACATAAAATAGCACAGTTATTAAATAAGCCCAAAAAAAAAATTTTAAGTTAGCATTTGTAAGTATTTGCAGAGGCACGGTGTTTTAACGACCACGCACGTAAAAATAAAGTGGCGTAGTTGATCTTACTCTTAAATGAAACTGTGTAAGTAGTACTTTTGAATGGTGCCTAGGAAAACTTTCTGTTTGTAAAAGAAATATTTTAAATTATTATTTACATTTGTAGATGAGCATTTTTTTATCACAAAATCTAATCTTTCTAATGATAAAACACAGTCTAAATTCATTCAGAACACGTTAAAGTCGGCGTAACCTTGTCAAGTCATGTTCTGCCTTTAATTCTACGTATTGATATTTGTTACATACAGAGTAGTACCGACGTAGTCATTAAAACGCTGGAGGCGTGCAATGAAATCAGCGGTCTCTAGTTCTGCTGCTCTCAACAGAGCGCACGCGGAGTCGCACGGAACACTGCTATGGACTATGATGGCCGACTGCAATAGGCAGCGTTGCCGTGATGTACGTAGGGCTA
>PNEQ01097202.1:0-14267 GCA_003012365.1 Medauroidea extradentata | reverse complement strand
AGTGATGTGTTTATATATGCGACAAGATTGGGCCTCGGTAAGAATACTTCCCACCATAAAAAAAAATTATTAAAAATTAAAAATTAAAATTTCCAATGTGTTAGCATTAGTAATAATTTTATTGCATTATTTTACCCCTGATGCCAAAAACTTGCATTTTAAAGTGTTTTAGAATTAAATGGCCTGTGAAAGGGTTAAAAAAATAGGCTGTTGTTAAAAAATTAGTTGAGGATTTTCCACAGTTCTTTAACCGTGCAAAGAAGTCTGCCAATAAACGGATATCAAAAATGTCTGACCAAGACAGGGAGAAAGTTATAGAGTTTTATTCTAGGGATGACATAAGCTTCCAGGCTCCTGGTTAAAGAGACACAAAATCTGTGAAAGATACTGTTACAAATAAGCGCAAAGTCTTTCAGAAGAGATTTCTTGTCATGTCTATCAAAGAGGCATACCATCAGTTTGTAGAAGTCACTGATATGCATCATATCAGCAAAACTGCCTTTTACAACCTTCAGCCCAAACATGTTTTACTGGTTTCTGACACACCTCACACTGTATGTGTGTGTAAATACCATGCAAATTTTAATTTCTTGCTAGAAGCTATGCAAAAAAATGGAGCAAAAGCTGATTTTTGTCCAAATGGTAAGGACCTGTTAAGTTGTACAGTTTGTAGCCTTGAAAATCAAGTGTGCATGTTAAGCTCCTGCACTAAATGCAAAGACGTTGACATCCAACCACTTTTAGTAGTTGAAGACTTCGATCTTGAAAAACAAATCAAATGGAAACAGTGGGTCGATGTCGAAAAAAGGCCAAAACAAGTAGAGTGGATTTTGCAGAGAATTTCTCTTTGATATCGCAGGATGAAATTCAGAGCGCCCATTGGACACATGAACAAGTGACTTTGTTTACTGGGCGTGCTTGGATTGGTAACACCACAAATTCATATACTATTATAAGCGATGACCTTTTCACATGGAAAATTATCCATCAGAGTATTCTTGTACAAGATAATAACAGATCTTTTGAACAAGTTTCCAGACCTCCAGAAATTGTCAAAATTCTCAGATGGGCTTTTTTCCCAGTTTAAAAATAAATATATAGCGTATCTCTTATGTTCAATTCAAAAAGAGATCACTGTGCAATGGTTTTTCTTTGCTACCTCACACGGTAAAGGTGCTGTTGATGTGATTGGGGGTGCACTGAAACGCAGGGTTTGGGATATAATCCGATCTAGAAAATGCCAAGTTTCAATTGCACACGACTTTTACGAGTGTGCCAAAAGTGAAATAAAAGGGACGATTCTGTTCTACATTTCCAAACATGATATGCTCACTTATGAACAGTCAATGAATCGTGAATGGGAAAATGTTGCTGCTATTCCCAAAATTCAACAGAGCCATTACATGCTGCCATATTATGACTGTGAAAGTGTCTTAGTTGCCAGAACAGTCAAATCTGAAATGACAAGACACAACATTGTCAAAATTGCACCTTTAGTAATTTCTCGCCAACGTGTAACTTACCATGATGTGTATACCGACTCAGACAGTGACTTAAGAGTCAGGTCTACAAGTTGCAGAGAGCAGAAAAAACGAAGAATCTTCTCTGGAACCTGCCAACATCAATGACCACAACCTGACCATGATAAACTTGGAGTGCAATTCAGAGGATTTGACTTATGGATCCTTTGTTGAAGTTGAGATAGTAAGTGAGAAGGGACTTAAACATAAATATTATGCTTTTTTTGGAGGACAAGTTGATAATGAAGAGTTAAAAGTGCTATTTTTGAAGCAAACTACCAAAAAAGAGAAACTGTTTACGCTCGATGAGAAGTCTCAATCATATGAAAGCATCATCAAGGTTTGCCAGATTACAAGACATCTGAATGAGCCTGAAGTGGTAAAAAAAGGAGAACAATTATATTACAAGTTTGACTGAACTGAAAAGTAAAAAGTTTTTTTCTCATGTGTGTGAACGTAGTAATACTGATGTCGAACAATCAATACTTAATTTTCATAGCTTAAGTAAATGCACAAAATATAAATGTTGTGAATTTTGTATCAATTAGGTTTAGTATTGACAACTAGCAGTTAAATCACTAATGTATTAATGTACACTAATAACATAAAACAAAGTACATTACATTGTAAATATTTGTCCCAAAATCTATTCAAATATTTGTGTTTATAGAGAATTTTTACGCCTGTCACATACGGAACCAACTACATATTTATATAAAGCCGCATTTATGCAAATTATTAAATACGTAATTAAATGTATACATAGAATATTCTAACGTTGTTCAGTTATTTATCAAAATTTCACTGATTTACACATAAAAAAATCACAGACTTTTTCCATCAAAGTTTGGGGTGCCAAAGCAGCTGTCCGAAAAATGTCCCATACGGTACTCCATTTTTATGACATTCAGCACAAAAATTAATATATAAGTGGGCACTTCATTATTATGGGTTGATAGCTTAGGATTTTCTGAAAACATATTACATATCACATACTTTATTTAGACTAACAGGAAAATGTCAGTTGCATTTGTTTAAACCAAAACGCTGTCAGGATGTCCCATACGGAACCTGGAAAGGCTGTGTAACGTTCTTCTCATATAAACGTTGTTTCCTAGTTGACACTCACTGGAACACATACAGTACCTAGTTTTACTGTACACACCTTGCGAGTACAGCTGTCTATCTGATGAGTGTAGGTATGGTAATTTTTCCTTCCTATGACAGACAAAATAACAGGTAAGTGCAATACTGCTGCAAGGGAAAATTGAAAACTTGAGATCAATATTTGGCTAATTTTTTTAATGATTACAATTTGTTGCAGATTTCAGAGTTTCAACTTTGTACCTTCCATGCACGTAGTTGAAAAGTTATATAAGAACTTATATGTTTGCAACTTTGTAGAGAATTGTAGTGTGTGCGGAGGAAAACTGAGTAGAGTAAACAGTCTATTCTTTGGAAGTATTTGATGTATTGGATTTGACTGGTTGAGTTAGTAACAGTGAACACACAATATATGTACCTATGGTTGTGCTACAAAGTGGGCACTGAACTGTGAGGTAAAGGAAAAATTTTACTGTAAAAAGGGTGAATAGAAACAACTTCAGAGCAAAATGTTAGGTCATGAAGAGAACTTGAATTGAAACAAAATTTTATTCGAGAAAAATGTATAAGCTAGGATCTTGTTTTTAATTTTGTTCCTATTCACACAGTTTTACGGTACTGCACGATGGTACAGCCAATGCTGGAACATGTGGCAGCAGAGTGTGATCTCTAAGTGGAAGTGTAAGTGCATAGAAGCTCAGCAAAATGTTTAATGGTATGTGGTAGAGTACGCAGGGGCAGGGTAGAGAAGAAGGTAAATATACGCTATCTGTAATGACGACGGAACTGGAATGGAGTGCATTGATGGACATGCTAAGAACTAAAAAAGAGTTGAGGATGTACACAGTTAGAAGGTTTGTTAAAAGATCTGGTTCAGTCAGTTGATGAGAAGAAGCAGGCGTAGGCCTGCTTCATAGATTTCGAGAAGGCCTTTGACAAAGTTCCACATTGAATCTTGTTGAGAAAAGTGTCATTACTCCTGGATGACAAGTGGGTGGTTGACTGGATTGAGGACCCTCTGCCATCCACCAGGATTGTAGATAAAATAAGACTGTTTGCAGATGACTGTGCACTATATATAGAGGTAGGCAGTGGAAACCACTTGCAGGAGGTTACTGATAGGTTGTGATCTTGGAGGAGAACAGAATGAAGGTTAATGTGTGTAAAACCAAGTTGGTGAGGTTTACTACGAAGAGAGTGGTGAGTAGAGAGGTATACAGATGGGATGGGTAGAGGTAGCCACAGAATATATAAGTACCTAGTGGTTTTACAGGATGATCTAAGGTGGACAGAGTGGTTAAGAAGGGCTTTCTCAGATAGCGTGTAAATCTGATAATCCTGTTGGTGCTGTTTGTGTTGATTTCATGCAAAATTTAAACCTCCCACGCATACCAGTACAAGATACAATTTATTTGAGACAGCTCACAGTTAATGTTTTTTGTGTCCACAATCTTAGATGACTCAGCAACATTTTTTGTTTACCACGAAGGTATGGGTTAGAAAGGGCCTTCTGAAGTTGCGTCATTTCTTATGCAGTACCTACAAATTAATATTTCAGAAAATGTCTAAACCCTCCACATTTTTTCAGATGGATGTGGAGGGCAAACTAAGAATCATACTGTACTGCGAGTTTTATCAGCACTTGTATCTACAGGAAAGTATAAGAAAATCTAACAGTACTTTCAAATTCAGGGAATTCATTCCTTCCCTATGATCGTGATTTCGCTGTTTTGAAAAGAAAATTAAAAATGTGTGATCGTGTTTACACTTTAAAGGAATATGTCGAATTAATCATCACTTCCAGCCTGAAGAACAAGTTTCAGGTTGTAATTCCTGATTGTTCCGACATAACAGATTACAAGATACGGTGGCCATGATACTATAAGAAATGTGTGACATCAATAGAGACATCTGGAAGGGGTGTTCCACGATTACAAAAAGTAGTTCAAAATAAGCCAGTTTATACACTTCAGTGACAGTGATAGCGCCGTCGTTGCCTGCACATTCAGTGACGGCGTCGTCGTTGCCTGCACATTCAGTGACGGTGTCGTCGTTGCCCGCACATTCATTGATGGCTTACTTTCCGATACTTTCCGTATACAAAGTACTGAACCAATACATCTACCAAGTACATCAGCATACCCTGAAGGTTGCCTCCCAATCAAGAACCAGACGCTGCAAGACATCCGCAAGCTGAAAGAGTACATGCCCCAAGAGGAAGAAGTGACAACATTCTATGAAGAGTTGTACAACTGGCCAACACGAGAGTGATTTTACTATAGGCTTTATAAAGAGAGAATTTTATGATGATTATGGCACACAAATTATTGTTTAAAAATTTGTTGGATCATCATATGTAATTTGAAATTGAAACAGTGACATATCAATGTTTTATAAAGTGTTGTAAAACTGGCCAGCACACGAATGACAAACGTCGGACAAACTCTATTATAATTATGTACAAACATTGTGTAACTTAAGTATTTAAATTATTTATTATTGTTATTCTTGAATTCATGCAATAATTAAAACACTGCATATTTCAATTATAAGTTTAACTCTTATAATTTAATTAATATTAAATACTGCAAACTTATTTTTATAAGGCGAAATGGGTTAATTTCAGAAATAACATATGTCACTAAATTTTATTAATTGAATTTAAATTACTATTTCTGATTACTTTTATAATGACAATTACATTTCCGTTTCAATTCGTTCCAAGAACACATACAATAATTAATAACATATTACTGCAACAACTACAAATGTACAGATGTTTTTCTTACTTCCGGAAAAATTTGGATCTCGTGACTTATGTTATTTCTGAAATAAGCCATTCACTTGCAGATTGATGACTTGATCAGTGATACGTCTAACACAAGGGACACTATGGGTAACCAAGACACTTATTCAAAGATGTGTACATTATTCGAGCAGCTAACACATAACATAAATGCTCAGGTTTTGAAGGTGGATGAATGGATAAGTGCGCGACTTGACAGACTTGAAAAACTGTTTATTGAAGTAAAGGAGAAGATGTGGGGTCAGGTACAAAAACTAAAAGTGAGATGAGGAAACAAGTTGGAACCCTAGAGGATAGAGAAGGAAACCAAGTACGTAATGTAATAAGGGTGTGATCTGAAATCTCTACAATAAATGGGGCGATTGAGCAACTACACCAAACAGTAGAAGGATTTAAGGAGAAAACTCAGAATGGCTTTGATGGTGAAAAAGTGGAAAGGGAAAAGGAAATAGAAATAGTAAAAGATGAGGTACTAGAAACTATTGGGGTACAAATTAAAGCACTTGAAAACAAGTTGGGTATTCATAAGATCTACGAAAATGTAACAGGTGAACATCGGAGGATATTAAGGATTTCTAAAGTTTATCATGAACGGGATATCCCTAAGTTTGGAGGTACAGAAAATAAACATCCAAAAAAAAAATCAGGATAAGTTAGAGAAGTTTTTCTCAATGTACAAATAAAGCTAGAAAACTACTGTTAATTGTAAAAAGGTCAGTCACGGGAGTAGTTGTTCATTGGTATTCCTTATGTGAAAATAGAACGTCAGATTATGGGGACTTCAGCCGGGAGTTTGTTAAGGAGTACTGGAACAGTAAGGTTCAAAGTGCGAACCATGCTGCCCTCTACCAAGGATGGGGTGAAGTAGGGAGGTTGGGATAACATTTGTCGCTGGTAGTTGAAAGGTCACAATTTTATGATGTACCGTTGCAGGAAGAAGACGTGACAATGGTCTGCTCACAAACACATGTGGAAATCCAGCACGCATTGGTCGGGAAAGATATTAGCACTACTGAACTTAGGAAAGTGTTCAAATAGTTCGACAGGATTAATTATTTAAAAGGAAATCAGAAAAGTGGTCAGCCAAATCAACAGCATAACATTCACATGGGGCAAGGAGATAACTGATTTTGACCTAGACCAATGTCCTACCAAGATAACAACAGGGGATATCAGCAGAGGGATAACAATCAAGGTCAGGACCAAGGTAATAATCGGGGTCATCAGCAGAGGAATAGTAATAATAATAATAACCAAGGTTAAGACCAAAGTAATAACTAGGGCAAACAGCAGAGGGCTAGCAATCAAAGGATGTGGAGACAAGAGAATTAATTACAGCAACAGAATAGACAATCTCAAGGGGAATCACTACAACACAAGAAGGGAAACTTGTAAAAACACCCAATGAAAGTAGCCAAATTGGTGTGATTGATTATGATGAATGTATACACACTGCTACTGCCATATTTTCAGACGAAGTTGATTTTTTAATGACTGAAGAGTCAACCAGGATAAATGAGAATCTAGTATCTGAAATTTTGGGTAAAGTTGGGGATCAAGAGGTGTTGGTACTATTTGATTCAGGTGCAGAAGTATCGGGGGGTCTATGAAAAATTTTTGATGAACTTGAATCACAGGGCCGTTATTTTTCCTACCCTCTCAGTGCCTCAATTAACAATTGTGAGAGCTACAAAAGCCAGATCAAAAAAGTTAAACAAACAAGTCTATCTAGAGTTGCAGCTGAATGAAGTTAATTTACATTGTGTCATGCCTTGTTATTCCACAGCTAACAAGGGAAATAATTTTAGGAATAGACACTTTGCAGAAGTTTAATGTAATTGTTGACTTCGCCAGTGGTAGTATTCAAGTAGATGGTAAGTCTCTTGAATTGTTGAGAAAGCAGCATATGGGGTCCATGTATAGAGAGCCTGTGCATACAGCTTCTTGATGATACTGATATCAGGTGTGCCATGCAGGTCATTGGGGAAGTTTTGGAAGTTAATAGGTTAGAAAGACAGTGTGATAGGGTGGACAACTGGGAAGAACTGAAAATGATAGATGATCAATGTGAAGCAGCTGGTTCTGAAGAAAAAGAAGTTAAGGGTATTGTTGACAGAATTCAAAGATGTTTTATCCGATATCCCGGGTCTTATTTCGGAATACACTGCCCGCATACCGGAGCATGACAACAAGCCATTCAAGCAAAAAACTTACCTTATACCATGTTTGGCAAAGGAAGAGATAGATTAACAGTTACAGGAAACGGAGGACGTATAATACAGAGACCTAACAGTCCTTTTGTTAACCCTCTAGTCTGTGTACGCAAAAGAGTATCCGTTTGTGTTTGGACGCCCGAAAGCTGAACTAAAGGATTATAACTAATAGAGAAGCGCCACTAGATCCTAATAATTTGTTTAGGGCATTTCAAGGTATGGTATTATTCAGTACAACAGAATTTGTTAAAGGTTACTCGCGGGTCCTTTGCATGAAAAAGATCGTAAATACACATCTTTTTTTTATCAGAACAAGTTGTACAAGTTTTAAAGTTTTGCCATTTGGCTTATCAAATAATGTGGGTGCATTTTGTAGAGCTGTACAGATGTCGCTAGGACCGGAGATAGATTCCATGGTGAGAACATATGTACTGTAGATGACATTCTTGTAACAAGTGAGATGTTTGATCAGCATGTGGAGCATTTCAAGAAACTTTCAGAGAGGTTGCGAGAGGTGAATTTCAAACTGAATTTAGCCAAATCAAAATTTCTTAGGAAAGAAGTGTCATTCCTTGGTTTCCTGTTAAATTCGAGAGGAATACAACAAGACCCCATTAAAGTAAAAATTATTCAAGCTTGTCCCACACCAAAGAACATGAAAAAATTACGAGGTTTCCTAGGGGTACGCAATTTTTATCACAGGTTCACAGACAGATTCTATGACGTGGTGGCATCATTGTTAGAATTATTGAAAAAGAATCATGTTTCGGTTTGGTCTTCTCAGTGTCAAGCAGCTTTCACTGACACTAAGAATCTTTTTCTCTCTGAACGCATGTTGTAACACCCAAATTTTAGTACACCACTTTACAAGAGCACAGATGCTTCAGGGTTCTGTCTCGGAGCCAATTGTTTCAGAAAGGAGGAGATGGGTCTGAGAAACCAGCGGAGCGACCGTATACAGTCTCAGAGTGTGAATGTTCGGCGGTAGTTTGGGGTTTGCATAAACTAAGAGATGTGCTGTTAGGCCAAAAGGTTGTTATTTTATCAGACCATCATTCTTTGTCGTTCTAGAAATCATGCAAATTGTTAGGAAAGACTGACACGTTGGTGACTAATATTACAAGACTATGCTTTGGAGATTCAGTACCTAAGTGGGAAGAATAATGCTGATGCAGATTTGCTGAGCAGGACCATTATTGAAAATAGAGAAATAACATTGGCGGAAAAGACCTATGACTGCTAAGATTGAAATTGAACAGGATTTAGAACTGGTACAAGGATTTAAGGCACTGGGATTAAAACAGCGAAAGGAAAAGATATGGCAACGTATATTAGTGTTGGAAAGTGAGAATAAGGATTCAGCCGACCTAAAAATATAAACAATTTTGAAGTGGTATTGCATGAACAAAGGAGTATTATATAGGAGGGAAAATTTAGGCGAAGGGGAACGGAAAATTTGCATTCCAAAGGTTTGGGTTAACAGAATCATTTTACACGTGCACCAGTCAACGGGACATTTCGGGGTAAAGAAGTGTTTTTGGTTGCTGAAGAATAGTTATTACCGGATGGGGATGAACACAGCGCGGGAAAATTAGAAGCATGTTGTGACATTTGCCAAAAGGCCAAGTTACCAAACCAATCTTGGGAAAGTCCGTGGGATGCAATCATTCCTGAAGGACCAGGGGATCTTCTAGCAGTAGACATTTATGGACCATTACCAAAATCCAGAGTAGTAGTACAGTACATTTTGGTTACACTGGATGTTTTCTCTAAATTTGTGCAATGTTTTCATTTTGAAGAGGGCCACGGCTGCCTCATGTGTGGGTAAATTACTGGGTGAATATTTCTCAGTTTGGTAAATCAAAAAGGGTTCTTAGTGACCAAGGTTCACAATTCCAATCTGATCTTTGGAAACAGGAATTAGCTTGGGAGGGTGACGAATGCATTTTCTCCTCAGTTCGGCATCCACAGGGGAATCCGAGTGAGAGGTGCATGAAGGAAATTAACAGATTATTAACCCTTTCGTTAGTATGCACGTATATTTACGAGCGAAAATCTTCTGCCCATTGGAGTATGAACGTAAATATACGTTTATAAACTTGTATGGATTAGTATGACCGTTCATGTATGTGAAAGCGTAAATAAAAGTGTGAAAATATACGGCGGACTTGTGTGGACGCTTCTAGTAGCCACTCGCGTAGCCAATTCTTGAAACTTCCGAGAATTACAATAGATGGCAGTAGTATAGTAGCTAGATGCATGCGCTGCGAGTTGCGGATGCAGTATGCGCCCGAGAAATTTGTACTGTATCGATAGCACCTTCAGTTCAGAGTAGTGGCTAATAGAGGGCTTTGCCTGGTATATTGTATGCACAATTACAAAGCTATTTTCTCTTCAGTTTTTGAAAGGAGTAACAGGTTCCTGTGTTTATTGTACATTGTCATAATTTCGTGTCAGGCTTTGGTGAGTTGTTTTTTTATCAATGCAACTGTTTTGTTGGGTCGCAATGTCATCATCACGTAAAAGAAAACCTCTTTCTAGTAAAGAACTTGGCGAAATTATTTCAAACTGGTAATCTGCAAGTGAAGTTAGTTCGATAACTGATAGTAACAGTGACAGTGATGATAATACTACTGCTGTGCTGGAACGAGCAGATACAAACATTGACAACAATAAGCCGGATGGTGAAACTGTAGCAGATTTTCACGGAAGTGATCACGACAGATTTCGATGGGAAAATAATGAAAACTTTAGGCCACAAAATTTTGATTTTGATGTCACCGATTCCGGAATTACAGAAGATGCCGATCTACCAGAAAATGTAAGTGAATCTGATGTTTTCCAACTTTTGTTCGACAGTAATCTCGTTGAACACATTGCTGATGAGTCAGACAAATATCATTCCTACATAACAAACACCTTTAAAGTGAAAAATAATCAAAACTATTTCAGTGGGTAAAGCCTACGGTTTCAGAACTGTACACTTTCCTAGCCGTAGTTATTTTGATGCCACACACAAAAACCGTATGAAAGACTACTGGTCTACTGATCCCATTCTCTCTACGCCGATATTCAGTAAAATATTTCCACAGGATCGCTTTTTACTTTTGATGCGCCTTCTTCATTTCCGTGATCCGTATAGTCAGGTAGCTGGTGATAGACTATACAAAATTAGTACAATACTAGAAACAACTCGCATGAAATTCAAAACTGTGTTCAAGTCGCATAGAAATTTATGCATTAACGAGAGCATAATGGTGTGGAAGAATACATACCATCCAAGCGTCATAGGTTTGGAGTGAAATTGTTTGTGCTGTGTGATTGTGAAACCGGATATATTTTAGATTTTATCGTGTACACGGGTTCACTAACTAACATTGAAATGAATTTTTACCTAGGTGTTTCTGGATCCATTGTTGTAACACTTCTGAAACCTTATCTTGGGCAAAGACATATAGTTTTCACTGATAATTGGTATTCGAGTCCAAACCTGTTTGATTATCTGCGCTCAAAACAAACAGTTGCATGTGGAACAGCAAGAGCAAATAGAAAGGAAATGCCAAAATTTCCTCAAAAATTGAAGAAAGGCAAGTGTGCAGTGTTTCACACTGACAACTTGTTAGCCGAAAAATGGCATGACAAGAGAGACGTCTGCAGGCTTAGCATGGTTCACTCACGCCAGTTTGTTGATACAAACAAAACAAACAGAGCTACTGGTGAAATTGTAAAAAAACCATTGTCCGTTGTTGAGCATAACAAAAATATGGGCAATGCTCACACCTTACACAAGATGAAAACTGACAAAAAAAGATCACTTATTCAGTTTAGACTGAACTTAGTTCAACAGTTGCTTGAGGAGTTCAGTTCCACACACACACCATCAAAAGTTGGACGGTGCTCAAAAGATGTCACACCATCGCCATTGCGCCTGTCAGCGAGGCATTTTCCGTCACCTGTACCTTCAACTGCAGCAAAAAGCAAGCCACAGAGCTATGTATGTAAGCATACAACAAAGGGCAAAGCGCAGCGAAAAGACTTGAGGTGGATGTGTGCAGAGTGTGACGTGGGACTTTGCACTTTTCCATGTTTTGCCACGTTTCATACAGTGAAAAATTTTTGATTGATTTGTATGTTTTCTATGGATATCGAGGATACATTTTATTTATTGCACTATGGAACATTTTAGGCGTCTAATGTCAAGTGCAACTGTACACAAGTGTATTCTTATTTTGAGCAGTTTTGTAAAACAAACTTATTATTCAAAATGTTGTTGTAACAGCTTATTGTTTTTTTGTGGAGGTGCAATTATACGTGGTTCACCAATTTTACTAAGTTACATTACAAAATATATATATATATATTTTGCTTTGAAAGTCTGTCTAAAATAACATGTGCAATCGTAAATAACTATGTTGGGCGTTTTTTATTATTTCAGTGGAAACTTTATTATTCCACACATTTCAAAGAACAGTCAATTGGTTTGTGGTGAAATGAATTATGTTGATTATTACCACTTATACTTTTTTTCATTCCAACAAAAATATGTTGCTTTGGAATTAGGTTTAGAATAAGATGTGCTGCTGTAAATAATTATGTTGAGTGTTTTTGAGTATTCTGTGAAAAATGTAGTATTCACCATATTGCAACCAACAGTTTAGTGATTTGTAAGGGTGTAGTTATGTTAATTATTACCATGTATTCCTTTCTTCATAATAACAAAAAAGATTTGCTTTGGAAGTGTGTACAGTAGACAATGTGCTTACAAATAATTGTGACGTATGTTTTTGTGCATATTAGTATAAATGTATTATTTCACATATTGCAATAGTTTATTGGTTAGTTATGATGCAATTATGGATTTTGATTATTAGAAATAATTTTTTTTTCATGTGAATAAGAAATAGTGTGCTTTGGAAGTCTGTGTATAATAAGATGTGCTGCTTTGTTCAAAAATATGTTGTGTACTGCCAATAACTTTATTTTAAAAATATTTTAAACTAAATATTAATAATATACATTAGTTCTATGAGAGTATTAATATTCGTGTCGATTACTTGAAACATAAAAATATTTGCGGCACTAAAAAAAACTTTAAAATCAAATATATAGAAGTAGAGAAAAACATTGATTTTATATAACAAAAACCTATTAAAAACCGTAAAAAAACTTAAAATGAGAAAATCAACCATCAGAAATTATAATTTTACTATAATACTTATTTACAAAAAATATACTTTCAAATTCATTAAAAATAATTTTTTTCTAAACTTCACTCCACAAGTCAAAAATCCATAATTTTAAAACCCTCATGAAAGGGTTAAGGACTTACTGCCATGAAAAACATATTTTGTGGTCTGAGGCAGTACCTAACATAAATTAAATTTTTAATTTGCACATACATTGTAATACAGGTTACTGATCTTTGAAAGAACTGTGCAATGGGAGTGCATGCCTGGATTTATTTGCTTGGACGTACTCCATTGTTTTTATTAAACAGTCATTTATTTTGCAATGGAGTATATCCAAGCAAATAAATCCAGTCAGTACAGGTTACCCTCCCAAGAAGTTTATGTCTGGGGAAATACCAAGAGACAGTTTGGTTAAGGACATTAATATACCAGTGGAACATAGTACATCTGTGGAAAAAAAATCAGGAGGGAAAAAAAAAGGCTAGAAGACAGGACTAGAGCCAGGAATACTGTGATGAGGCTGCTACGCTCCTACTTCACGTGTACGTTGCAGTGTTGTTATTTAGATGGTGGAGGTTATGTCGTTCCTGTTCCGGGCGGTCGAATGTAACGGGGCTGCTCCCGCTCTGTTTGACTGTCGCCTGTAGAGTTATATATGTAGTTTCTTGGCACACTGCGACACGTGTAACGGGTTTACGTGCTTTGGGCTATTGTTGTTACTCAGAGAGGTAGCTTGCAGGATGACGATACCAAAAGAAACACCCCTATTTGTTTTACGATTATTTATTTGCAGCTGCGATAGTGGTCCAATATAAATAGGTGTACATTGTCAACAACCTAAATAACAAGATTAACCGGTGACATACCCGGAGATAGTTCGCCCAAACAACTACTCCCGAGTGTCTGCCCAAGACAATAGAGACGCGCACGGTATTGCGGTTTACAAACTTAGTACTCGTAATTTGCTTCACTCATGAAGATGGCTATACTATTCTATATGGTGCTATACCTTGGCACGCCTGGAGCTACTGAGTACAAGAGAGAACAGTAAAGTTTTAAACCAGATGAAATTTAATCAGAGCGATTTCGCCCCCGAGGCTTGACTTCCCCGCGCCAGCGCTCCCGCACACATCCTCCCTGTCCCGCCATGACACTTCGACTGAACAAAACATTCAGCCGGCCATCTTTCCGCGACCGAGTCCAAGCTCCGACATATCACGACTCACTTTCCTGGGCGAACACCCGGACTTACTCGGCCGAGCGGCGGAGGGATACATCAGGATCCAACTTGCCTAAAAAGCTGGTTAATTTACGTTTATAACCTAAAAATTGTATGTAACATAGATACTGATAAATTCACAAAGCATTTTACTCCATACTACCAGCTAAATATTCATTAGTTTATTAATTGGGGATGTGCAGCGTCCTCAATCTG
>PNEQ01097191.1:35268-62784 GCA_003012365.1 Medauroidea extradentata | reverse complement strand
GACAAGGTTAGATATGTAACATGGTAGGAGGTCAGGTTAGGTCAGGTTAAGTTATGATTTCAGCATTAAAAACATATTAAAAAAATGGCCTAGCCATAGCATAAATTCTACCTAGCACTAACAAATCATAGCAAGAATAACGTATTACAAGAATTAGAAGAAGACATTTATTACTAGAGGTAAAATAATACTACCCTACGCTACTTATAAATACCTTACAGAAAAAAAATATTCTAGGCCCTACACGAGTGGAACATATTCAATGCCTTATGAGAATGCAACATACTAGAAGAATTCCTAGCAGTGTGCTATGGTACAAGACAGACATACAAGGGAAAATAAGTGTTAGGTTAAAGGAAGAACAGAAACAAGGCTAGAAGTGTATTTTGTTAGAAGGACAGGCCAGGTTAAGTTAGGTTAGGTGCGGTAGCGCTCTTAATGGTGATACTTGAAAACAGAGACGGACTAAACCAGTAGTACATACAAGATCAATGCTATCTAGCAGACGACATTAGAACCAATACGACTGGTATAGCTACTAGCTCTTCTGGTGGAAAGACTCAGCACTGAAGTCTTAATAATTAACGCCATCTAGGAGACGATCGGTAACTACTGGCAGCCCTACCTAGAGGACAACAATAAAACTAATTAAAAAAAAAACAAGATAGAAGGTTAAGCCAATGAGGGTAGCTAGGTATCAAGACAACGGACATTAACCAAGTTGGTGGGTAGACCGTACACAAATAATTACGAGACACATGCTGAACAGATCCCGGATCCCGCTCCTAGGCTCCTGCAATAGAATCGGCTATACTACACTACTCTAATGCTTTATGATATACAATATTCTTAGTATATAAACAGTTTTGCTGGTATTCCGACACTGGAACAGGCGACATATAACTGGCCATGTGAAAAACATGGATTTCCAAGAAATCTAACACTTAGCGACTGCCCTTTTGATTTATTTATCGACATTAATTATAAAAATTCGATTTCAATAGCCATCGTTAAGACAGGACAACGTCTGTCGGGTCAGCTAGTTACACATATTTTTTAGTATTACACGTAGCATGCATTGCAAACAGCACCGATGCTGTTGTAGCAATTTGTATGCCACAAGGATTTTGTCAAAATTTTTGGTTACGCATAATTAATGAAGTTATTCTTAAATTACATTGTTTAGTGTTCTTATTTTTCGTAAAAATTAACATTCTTAAAGGGCTAGACTCCTGACTTGTTAACTGTCTCGTTGCAAAACTTCAGTAAAAAGTTTTTCTAAAAAAGTCACTACTTAAGCAAGTTTAATATTCAGCACATCTAAATACGAAAAATGCTAAAAGTGCACCATTTTACACCTTGAAATACCATAATTTCCCGGGGGAGGATCCCTCGACCCCGCTCCTTCCGCTTTATTAGAGGGGTTTATTGTTCCAAGATGTAACCTCTCCCCCCTCCAGTTCTGAAATGTTCAAACGCCCCTGCTCTCAAAACATTTCAGTATCGTTTTCGTCGAGTACTTTTGCTGCCTTATAAACTTTTTGTTGCTTTATATACGCACTAGTTGCAAAGTAAAGATGAGGGACAGGCAACACTTTATTAGAATGTGAAAGTAAACATTTGTAAAATTAATACAAATTAAACTCAAAGATAATAATATCGACTAATAATACACCGAAATCTGATATGTTTATGGCACAACGTCAATATTTCTACTCCTCATTATATGTACAATTACTTATGACCATGAAATATCATCCACGGTTATTCTCTACTAAAGACTGCTAAGAACTTGTTAACCGCAATATCTTTTTGCGATTTGTGTCCTTTTTCCCCACAGCCTTCGCTTGCCGTTGTGTGACGCCTCGCGCTCATCAGTCTCCCGCGCGAAGGCCTGCCTGCCGAACATACCCGAAGCGGGACTTAGACAAATTTCCACCTTCACGAGTTGGCCCATTTTTTGTGTCCATGACTGTACATATTATAAATTGATGCCACGTTATCAAATCTGGAGGACGATGTGTGTAGAAACCCACTGATAAAATAACTACTTCAGTAGCGTTTGCAATTTAAATTGCTGTTAGACGACAAAATAGCAGTATTTTATCTGAGAAAAGTAAAACGTACGGAAAACTCCAGGTCTTTTGCGTTCCATTTGTTTTAACGCAATTCAAGAAAGACTCCAAGTTGACATTTGCTTATCTAGAATAAAGCTCACATTAAGAAACGGAAGATCAGGCAAGCAACACGACTTCTGACAGTTACATATACGAATCAGAATATCTGTGACCAAGGGCAGCCCGACTGTAAAAATGACGGGCCAGACCAGAAAACTAAGCAGGAGAGGAGCGTAATGCTGCATTGACAACAGCGCGACGAACGTGACAGGATGGACGTGGAGTGAATAAATTATCGTTCAGCCAATTAACGGCGCGACTGAAATGACGTCAGAACGACATAAACCGTGGGTGCAACGTGAATTCCGAATATGAAATGTTAATATTTTATTCACGCCACGGGCGCGACAGAAATTACGATTTGAAATTTAAATGTTAAACTAGGGTTGTTAGAAAATGACGTTATATAACACTGCGGCAAATTTTTGTTCGTTTCAATTTGTAAATAAACGGATCTTATGTTACAATCTAACTGTCAACGAATTTTCGCCTGAAAAATGCTATTATGCATTCATTTATTAATGAATTTTCGGAATAAAATAAAGGCAAAATTGTGCGTAATCTCAAGTGCTACCGCACAATATGTTTTTATGTATGCGAGCAAGAGACTATTCAAATTACATGCTTTGTAAATGTGGTTTCGAAGACGTTTAAGTTACTGTCCTCAATATCGAGAATGTTGTCATAGCGTTCAGGTGGTCACTATATTGTGAATAAAACTTTATTCACATGTTCCTCTAAATACAAAAGTTTTTATAGTGGGATCATCTAATATCATGGTTTTAAATATACCGACAGTAAAACAATTCGCATCGTTCGCAATTTTCTTACTCAATAAATTTTTCTGAGTGATTCCTGTCTCAGCTGCAGAATATAGCTCACTTATTCCACCAAGAGTAAGGGGGTTGTCTACCTGAGAGACATGGCGGAAACAAGGAGTTGAAATTAAATGTTAAATTATATTCAACGGTGTTTAGTCATTTTTTATTAGGGTAGTCTTACCATACTTCATGTTACTAAGGCTTCGAACTTCAGTATTTGAAATATGTTAAGTATATTAATAGTGATATTTTATTTGATACATTGTTCACTTACTACTGATACTACACATACCTGCTCTCTGGTGGTGCCTTTGTGAACTCCTAGTAGAGAGCCTTCCCAATTATGTGAAGCCTGTTACGAGGTTTATCACACAAGTAACGTATGTCGCGGTACATTGTCGGGTTATCCTGTATCAATTTCGGGAACGAACAATTCCAGAACTGAAACTATAAGAATATCTTCACATGAATGAATGTATAGGTAAAAAAATATGTGGTCTTCGAGCGGCTTAGTTACGACAATATTCACTTGTACATAGTTTTCAACGAATGTTAGAAACGGCCTTAAATGTTTTGTAGCGTTCAGACGTCACCAAATCAACAAAATATCAGCGGTGGCATATAAGTAGGTTCAACAGACGCTGAGCCACACGGAATATAATTAAACATGTAGTTAACTTGATATGAAAGAACTGTGCAATGAGAGTGCATGTCTGAATTTAGTTGCTTGGACGCACTCCACTGCGAAATAAATGACTGTCAGAGAAAACTAAATATATTAGGAAAACATAAATGAGCAGAGTATGCTTTGGTGAACAGGGTACATACACATTTTCGGCATTTTATGTTGTGTGTGTATCCTGTTGACTAAAGCATGCTCTGCTTATCTGATCCCCTTAACGTGAAACATTTAATTTAAATCCAAAACATATTTATTTGTTTTGTACTGCAGCCTCGTTACATTATGTTCCCTGGCTGTACATCAGCACCTAGATCTCACACTTTAACCGGGATATTCAAAACAGTTGTATTACTTTTGTGATGAGAATGTAAGGCACTAACGAAGTGTGCGTCGTTTCTCGTTGTTCAACTCTTTATCATTTCGCCTCATAGTTTGTTCCAACTTTAAAGTACAAAAGGTGTAACAATACGTATCACTAACCCCTCACATTTTAAATGAAGGCCGTAAAACCGTAAAAGCAAATGCGATGTTTTACGTCAGTAACTTCACAATATTTTACTACCATTTACAATAAGATTTTCTTCTCTCTCTGCAAATTACTCTACTGACTTTCACAATATAGCGCATCTTGAGCTCTACTAGCGAGTAATTCTCACTTAGATAAGTATTCCAGCTGACCGATGTAGCTAATTTTATTTTAGGTATTTTTATTTATCCGTAAAAATATGGTGCATAAATATATTCAAATACCGCATATTAAATTGCGTACTGTAGCCAGTTCCTCAAAATCATTATTAAGAAAATGATATCTAGATATGTAGGCCTTAATAGTTTTATTTTAATCAGTTTACGAAAGTACTTCAATAAATTAAAGTTTGTATGTAAGTAAAATATGTTAATGTTTATTTAATTAGAAATCAAATAAATTGTAACGAATCACAAGAGTGTATTGTTAGCGCGCTATCTTTGAGTTCCTAGCGAGTATGCACTTGTTGTCCTAGACGTCATATGCACGCTACAGTAGCAAACACGTCCTTACTTACGACGTTACTACCGCTGGTATGTGTGTGTGGACGTGCTATCGGCCTCGTATGACATATCTTCACAGATGAATAACACATATCCGCCAGGGACTCGGAGCTACCGCGTGGACAGCTCCAGGCAGGTTGGCTGCACGTCACTCGATGTTGTAACTTCTACGTACAGGTAACGTGCCAGTATGTGAATGCCACGTGAATGTGATTTCCAGGGCAGGTAGTTTTATAAAGTCCCTTAGGCAGAAAATTCACCCAATAAGCTACATGCACATTGTGTGCCCGAACCTACAGACTTTGCATGAACGTGTATGCAAGGTGCTGCTTGGCTCCTCCATGTTCTTGTTATGACATTGGATTCAAAGTGCGTTCAAAGCTATGCATAATGTTTTGAGTTAACAATTCACCGTGTAACTTTATATCAGCAGCCCTGGCACATTGTGGCCTGAGCGAGCTAGTGAAACGTGACACAGGTGACTCGTACTAGTAAGGAGACAGATTAGATTCACGGCTCCCGCTGTTCTGATTTCGGTTTCACATGGTCTCCTGGAATAGTTCCAGGCAATTGCTAGAACGGTACTTATACAAAGCCGCGGCCCGTTCCTCTCTCAAAGTTCTTCCCATTGTGTCATGTAATACGTAACCAATTCTAATCATATCGCTGCTGACGACACATATAGTTCACTTACGTTGACTTCAATACTACCATATAAATGAAACGTGATGATAATAATGAACAATGTGAGCCGGGTCGAAGTATCCTGCGTGTTCACGTCGAAGAGGTGCGCAGATCTAAGGGCGACACAGCGCAAGTATATGAACTAGTGTGCAGTATTCTCGCCGATAGTTGTATGGAGTTATGCAGAAGGGAATGAATCCACAAGTTACTGGAGATGAGATATTCAAGACCAAAGTTTACTGTGTATGCCTCAACCTTGTAGAAACCGCTTTCTCTCCCCTGTTATATTTATTCAAACATAATATAATGATTTAATACGCGTTCTTTTTCTATTATATATTTCTCACTTTCTTCTTATACTTGGTGCGATTATCTCAAAATAAATTACTTTGTGGTTGGTTCACTTCTGCATAACTCCATCCCACTCACACCTATGAGACATTCAGTGTGGACTAACATGTATGACGTTATATTTGAGATTAACGTGTATTGCATCCGTCTATACATTTTAAATACATTTTAAATTATTCTGAACCAAAGTTTTCATGTTCGGAAAGGATCGCAAAAACGCCTATTTTCACAATTTTCTGCCTCGGGAAGGTAAGCTTTACATCAATGGGAGGTAACTTCTTAAATTGTATTTCTAAACAGACATCGCTCCAGTACGTTGAGCAGTCCATCAATGAACTCGTGTGTGTAGAAGCTCTGCATACCCTCAGCGGCGAGCATGCGGCCAGTAGTGGTGCGTGGCAGGTGGATGTCTTCGTGAGTCTTCGTGTATGTTCGGCTTGATAGAAATTAATCCAGGCTTACGTAACTCTGTGTAATTACAATTATTTCCATAAACTACTGTTTTACTTATGTTTCGCCTAACTGAAATCATATCAAGACCACAGTAAGCCATGACTGTCATTGACTTACTTACGTCTCTTTAATACTTTTGTTGGTATTGTAACGACTCCTGAGGGGGAGAGCAACACCATAGGTACACCCACCAAAGCAATCATTCAGAAAATAATTCGCCCAGGAAAATGTAAACACTCAGTATCAAGTGGGTTGATGCTCCAGGGGATGAAACCAATGGAAAAACCAATATAATTCATATAAACAATTTATTATGATTATTTAAAAAAAAGGTAATAATGTACAAAGTATTGTAACCATTTCACCAAGGTATTGGATCAATGTTCGCCGAAAATACAGAAAGCTCTCACTTTGAATTATATGAAAATTTACAATGTAAGAGTGCATCCAAACTAGCATTTATAAAAATCCTTATAAATAACATTCTCAGTTTTATGTAATATCTGGTACAATATCGACATTTAACACACTATAAACATTATTCCATTATGTACCAAAGCAATTAACAAGGCAATAACAATTTGCCCTACGCATGTTTAACGTGTAACATTACCAATTCATTAAATAACATATTTGTCCGTTTTAACACAGAGGATGAGACCGGAATAAATACAATTAATCATGCGCCCAAGAAAGAAAGAAAACCTTGATTTTTACCTAGTTCGCGACGCCACGCAACATTATAGATATTCATTATCCATCACACAAAGTTCCAAAATATAAACAAATAATGATATGCCCTTTTATGTCCTCCAAAACGGCGCAGTAACTATCCTCAATAAGCCTCCCATGGAAACCATACTTAACTTTAAATATTTTGTCGATGCCTCGCAGAAACGTAGTTTACTTCCATAATAAATCGATAATCGCTATCCCGGGCAATGAACCAAGGACGCGACGATGATGATCTGCCCCCAAAACCAGTCGAAGAGACCCCCTGCCAAGGTCCGGACCCGGTATATAAGGAATTCCACCGCCATCCCCTCTCTCGGAAATAAAAGAGTTCACGAGGATGAACACAGTGCTTAGTAAATAATCCAGTCATGTATCAATGCGCCTCACCTATGACACACGAAAAATTTAAGTTCAAAAAGAGGGAGCCACCAGTCTAATAGGAGTTTCCACAAACACTCACAACGCGTCGCTAGTGTACGGCGCTTGCAAATTGTCTCAATCCAACATTCGTCTAGTCTGAGATCGAGGAGTCACGGTGATAGTTGTGCGTGCAGGCGCCCAGTGCGGGCAGACACCAGTTAAAGGGGTAAGTGTTACGTTACATAAGTCCATGTTCCCTAGGCATACTCACACACTGATTACTATCATTCTCCCCAATATCTACCGTTGGTTTCATTTTAACACCAACGGAAATTTATTATGCCATTTCTCCATTACGAACGTCTAAATAACTTCTATTTTAAGCTTAGTAAGTTCTTAACATTTATCAAAGTTCTCCAACGTAGCACAAAATAATTAATAATAAGGTCACAGCAAGTTTAAGGTAGCGTAACCCACGCCATTATTACCGTCTGTCTTACAAACAATCACAACAGTACTGCTTAGCGAAAACGTAACGTAGAAATATTCATACGGGAGCACTCAGATCAAACCAATTACTATTATCACAGTTTATCCAAGGAATAAATACGTTTAAGTACGTCTGCACTGAATTTATAGACCAGAATAAAATGTGTAATCTCTCAAGGCGCGCAGATGCTACATAGGGGAAGAGCCTCAGCGATCGCCACGCAACAGTCATTTTCTTGTTCCACTGTTAACGTGAACACGTTTCAGTATTCCTAACCTAAAACATGAAATATGCGCTAAAAATTTTATGACATTTTGTTTTTAAATTGAATATTCACTGACAAAAACAAGGAAAGTGGGTTTCGAACTCTCTCAAAAACCCCGTTAACTTTTTTTTCTAAAATGGCTTTAAAAAAAGGAACTTTAAGGTTTAAAACTAATCTTAACAATTTCTGTTGCAGGTAAACATATTTATTAATTGCACAGTTTTTGTGAAGATAAGCCATTGCAAATGAATGTTGCCAAGCTGCAGATACATAAAAAAAAAGGAAATCCAGTGTTAGCTGTTGTCTACATACATTACATATACGTACAATTCCGGAAAATATGAAGTCGTATCCAGAAAGACAAAACGAATTCTAAGAAATAGAAAAATAAATACACTTACAGCAAAAACTGAATGATATTCTTCTAATTATTGTTTTCTTGTCCTGGACACGACTGTATTCCTTTCCAGAACTTTCTGTATGTTTTATGTTTGTTGATAGCAGCTAATATTGTTTGTAGTTTTTTTTACTTTTGTTTAATTGTGGTGGTTTTCTGAAACTCGGTGATATTGAATTGCAGTGACGTACGTCCACAAAATCGGTTCAGATTATAATACTAACTCAATGCCGGAACCCATTCAAAGATCACATATAGACTAGCTTTGTGTCCCCAAGCCAAAGTCATTTACTTTTATTAACGTAAAAAACTTCTCATTTGTGTCTTATGAAGTAACTAGTAAATTTAAGATATTATAAATAACAATTCAGCTAGAGTCGTTACAAATATTTTTCAGTGTTTTCACGTGACCGCGTCGGTAGTATGTTTCAGGCAGTATTTGAGAACAAGGTGTTACGTGTGTTATTGGTGCCTGCATACTCGCACATGCTGCGTGTATTTAATGTACCAACACGCGTGTTCAATTCATAATGATTTTGGCATGCAACTATTTCAAACAAACAGCTTAAACTAGGAAATTCCGAAAAATGAATAAATTAATAAAAGTATTCCGGCGTATTTTTAACGGTTATTTCTTAAAAAAAAATTTATATAATTCTTATTTAACATAAAATTTTTTGTAATGGTTCTCATAGATGCAGTATTCCTAAATATATTACGTACATATTTATTCGCTTTGTTTAAAAGAATTAGTAAACCAATTTCGTTTAAAATTAATTCCCTATTTAAATTTGGTGGCTGCAAGCTTGGTGGACTATGATTTAATAAAGTCAATATTTTGCTCGCTAAAATATTACTAGTTCAGTCTATAGTTACTCTACGGTTTCTTTCGGCTGTCATGGCTGTTTTAAGCCAGTTCCTAAGATAGGTGTCAGAACATTTTCGTGTATCGCCCGTGTGGTAACGACGTATGACGAAGATCGGTTATTAACGATACGTTTGTTACCATATTCTGTACATATTTTCATTCATTGTCGCCAATAATACTTAAAAGATTAAGCTCACTCTATTTAAAGTGTCTAGGTTATCACGCAATCGCAAATAATTATTGAAATATCTTGTAATGTTGGTAGGAGGAGGTTGCTATACACGGGCCGAGGACATGGGTGGACTCCAGCAATATTTCTTACAACTGATTCTTACAGTGAAATTTGACAGTGATAAGTCGTACGTCTATGTTGTAAGGCGACGCCATTTTAGTTCGAAAATGACCGTGCGACGAATGACGGAGCAACATTTTCAGAAGTGATTTCGTAGCAAGCATGTAATATTTAGGGTAGTTAAATGAGTTTAAATATTAAGTATAACATATTTTCATAAATAGAGCAGAACCAACACCATTTAATGCAGTGGCATTGTAACGTCAACCGTTCACAAATCCTGTGCATGAGTTTTGTTCAATGGTACATGAAATTAGGCCTACAAGTTGATACATGTGCGTGGTTGAAAGCAAGAAAAGCGCCATATGTAACTGCAGTTATGTCAAAGCGTATATAACAGAATGTGCTGTTTTGTATGCACACATTCTTACCGGCTATGCTTAAATATAATTAGGACCCTTACTACTGCATGACCTAACATGAGCAAATATTCGTAGGTGGAGTTCTGAATTGTACAATACATACAATCTTAACTTCGAATCTTGAAGCCTTATTTGTAGCGTGGTAAAATGGGATATTTTTGCTCCTCACATTTCTAGGTTAAATTGCTTACGGTTACAGGTGTTTAAAAGATTTTTCTTTAAAGAAAATTTTAACATCCACCTAGGCTGTGTTATTCAGTTTTAATCGTCAGATATTTTTGTAAGAGGATATTGACGGGTTGTACTGTAAAGCAGCGGTAAGTGGGCTTAGCAAGTTCCCTTGTGTTGCAAGTCGGCCAGTGCAGTTCCGCCTGGATCATAGAATAGGCCTACGAAGAATTCACCAGCCACAATAAACATCATAAGAAACGGAACAGCTGACATTGCGACCGGAAATTGTATTTTTACAAGTGCTGTATGGATATACGGATTTATTTGCAGTTTCAGTAGAACTATTTCCTGTATTTCCTAGAAAAACGTTTCATGCTATGTGGCCGATCAAGAAAGGAGAGAGTTTGAAAGAGATACAATATGTAAACATACCTCGTACAAATAAATCGTGAAAGAAAATAGCTGTTTTTTGTTGTTGTTATTCACAAAAAAAATACAGCAATTTTTTCTGGTGACGGCGAGGTTTCATTGTAACACGCACACCCAAAAGAAAGGAAACTTATTACAAGATGTGTAAGATTACAAATATTATTACATTATTAATGTATTGTAGATGTCCTTTAATGGAAAATTACTGGTCCATTCACGGTGAAAAACAGCAAGTTTATTAAACTAATAATTAAATCTTAATTCTTTGATTTCATCATCAGTATAACCAACGGTTTTTTAATGTAGTTGTGAAGCTATTCACAGTTATTATTTTTTTAAATTTACTTCAAACTGTTTCACAGTTACGGCAGATTATGTAAAACTGGTCAACTGATTGCCACTTTACCCTGAAAGTGCATTTTACGTATTTAAATATTATGCACCAATTTATATGACGCTTTGTTAGCGTGAAAATGTCAATTATTTATTTTTAACTCTATTTAATGGTAGTTTTTCAATCCCACGTACAAGTGCACAGTTCTGGTAGTTCTTAAATTAATTCTGTACCTGCGCTTGAAATGTATTGCAGGGCATTGTTATTAATTCTTTTTTTTTTTTTTTGGCGAGGCTACTTACATTTATTTTCCTATTAACAGAATACACAAATTTAACTATGTCCTCACAATTTTATAAAGAGCACGCTCAATACTTACAATATTTTTGGGTCCCTCAGAAAGGCCAAATACAGCTTTCCTACGCTGCTGTATCTAAGAACATACCACAGTTACTCCTAAGACAAAATGACAAAACAATGCGTTAGACATTGCACCATACTTCCTACAAAGTAAATCTTATTAAAACAGGTTAAAGCCCCTCGTCATTTTCAGTAATAGTAAAACTTCTCATCAGTTCCAGTTAAGTGACTTTGTTGAATTGTTTGGTTTTACTTTTATGTATAGTGTATTTTTAAAAATGAAAGAATACATTGCTATCTTTCGAACTCTGTAGGCTATTTAAAAACATAATCTTAGTAATAATTTTTCAATGCTGTGTCTGTTCATCTTACACAAAGTGGTATATAAACATAATTTGTTTTTTTGAATGTTAAAATTCTCAAAGTGAAGAATCGATTGTTGCATTATAAAAATATTACCATGACAACATAAAATTGTATACAATTTGGAATTGAAATATGTTACAGAAAATGTAACTAACTGAACTCCACAAAAATAAAAAAAAGCCATTAAACTTATTATAGAAAAACGTGTAAAGGTTGAACAAAAGCCACGGGACTCTAGACAAAGTGCAAGTTCATATTTTGTTAATCTGGTTGCACGTGAGAGCTAGTACAAAAATAAGAAACAGAACAATTACTGCAATTAAAAATTTTTAAAAGGAAATTTAAATGAAAATAAATATGGACAATAATTTGGAGCACATTTATGTTGAAGAGACCAGTACAGAGGAGCTTATTTGGCAAGCTAGGGAATTATAATAACAATGTAGTACTTAATACAAATCCCCAGTGGTACAAGATTTTAAGACAAATTATAACACAGGAAGATAGTTCATTCACTTCACAGTATTAAATCTCGTGACATATCAAAACATAAATTTTGCATGAACATTGCGATAGCTTTTGAAACAAAGTTTTTAACAAGGAAGGACCTCCTACTCATTCATGAGTGAAACTTTGTTGAGGATTTGCTGGAAAAATTTAAAAAATAACTAATTTTAATTTACTGAGAAATTGGTTCGACATAAATACTTGTTATTTTAGATGTTTTCTGAACGAATAAATACACATTTTTTAATGTTGTGTTTTTATTTATTCCGCTAACCTTGTATAGCATGGAACTTGATTAGAATCTCATTTAAGGTTATGCTCTGTTACTTATATTGTTTCTTCGAGAGATTTTTTTACGCCTAGACGAGAACCAAATATCAAAAATTATTTTGATGGTTTTCTTTAATGTGGGTTTTGCCGAGATAGCTATTTTTTTTTTTCATAAAAACAAGAAATAATACGGCTTCGACAAAAAAGAAAATCAAAGAGAAATTCGTTAATTAGATAATTATCTAAAGTCATGGTATTTAAGGGCTTGAAAAAATTCAGTCAACATGCAGAAGACGATTTTAAACAAAACTGCGTAACAGTTTTGTTGTCTTCCCTCGTTTAGGTTTTAAAAAAAAATAACATAGATAAAAAATAACATATGAGAAATCCAGTTATAGGTCGTTCGGGAGAAAGTGAGCACTAAAAATTTAGTTTTTGAAAAATGTCACTAGCCGTCACTGCATATAATGCAACATTATATATAGTTCCCTTACTTCTTGTATAGTTGGCAGCGAAATTTCGCAATATAGTTCCGTGTACTTTTATATTTAAATACAACAATACTGAAACAAAATCAACCGAAATCGACATAACTGCATTGTATATATTAAATAAACTTTTTTCTATCAAACTATACAGGTTCATACCTGACTGCACAATTTATCTTAAATGCTCAAACATCAAGTGACATGTCCAGAGAGGTTAGACATGTCCCGTCATTAGCCGTTACGGGCGGAAAGATATACGAATTGCTTGAAAATAGAACTTGAGCAGGGCTTTTTTGAGTACTCACTTTATCCCAAATCTCCTATACCATATCTACTGTATAATATTTCATCAGGGCTATAAATAAAGACGTTATATGCAGACCAGAGGTACTTTCAATGTTCAAAGTTCTATTCAGTTAGAGTTATGCTTATTTGTTTTCGTCATATCATGAAATTGCAGCTAAGTACTTTAAAACTTTTGTTAAACGTTATAGAACTATCAAATTAAACCTGCACACCCATCATATCACCATGTTTTCCACAGATAACATTGTAATCAACGACGAAATAGTTTGTACAAGACAGTGTATTAAATGTAATTTCTTAACGAATGGATATCGATGTAACAATCGCACGTCTTCTGTTTTACGCTATAACAGTGCTTCTATATTTAAAAAGCAACGCGGCATTTTTATTACACATAATAAATCGGGAGGGTTTACTCGAAACAAAAGCAAAATTGTTTAATCTGACTACTGTATCTAGTAAAACACCAAAGTGATTCGTAAAAAAAAAAATCTATTAATTTAACGTCAGACATTCGACAAATAAAATTGCATGGCCCCGTTAAAATTTCACCATAGAAGAAGACATCCCAGTTAAGTTCTTCAATAGGCATTAATGTGGTATTGTGCTTGACGCGCACAAGTCTCGTCCCTGTAGTTTACGTGTTATGTCGCCTCTAGTGAGATCCCGAGGAAATGGAACAGACGAGGTACTTAACTCTGTAATGTGAAACACGCGCGCAGAGCTGATGCATTACTATTGCCGTCGATTGTGGACAAAACCGCCATGTATTCTCGTCGTGGGCGGCGACCTGGGTGACAAATGCGGTCGCCTACTTTTCCCTCCAAGTTTCCCGCCCAGGGGAGGAGGGGCGTTTGCTCGTTTCGCCAACCTAACTTCCCACACAATGCGGAAATACTACTGCCAACATATCAACCCTGCTATTACTTCTGGAGTTAGACTTTTTACTGCCTTACTAAGGGCGCATATTTTACCACAAGTTGTTGAACGACTGTGTCTAACAGTACAGCCGAGAAAATCGTTACTCAATCCACAGAGAATATTTTGCAATTTATGAAGAATCTTCCGTTATCGCTAAAGCATACTTCTGAAAGTATTTTTATCATGTTCTGTTGAAGAACGATTGTGTCGTAGATACTAAATAATAAAACTACTGTATTTTCACGTACAGAAAGGCAGAATAAAAGATCAATTTATGTTATATATAAGTTCATTGAGGGACAAATTATTTTTGTATTTCTATAATTGAAGGCGATTATTTATTGGAACCACTGTATGTGCCCTTGTGTGTAAATTTAGCCAAGCAGTCCCGATCCACGTTAACAGTCGATTGCAAAATTAACTGTACGTTAGATGTTCGTAGTATATTTAATAACCGACATATCGTTTTGTAACCGTTTGTAAGTTCACTACCAAAACAAAGCCTTCGTACGTTATTCGCTAGAAAAAGTATAGCCCTTACTTGTTTCTCTAACAAACATCGTATACCCTTCACTCTGTTGCTTTTGGAATTTTTATAAAGATAAAAATACGTATGAAATATAAATTTGTGTTTGAATGTGTCGTATAAGCAGAAGAAACTTTTCGACATGTATATACGTAATCAATTATAAATGAAAATAACTGTAATCATGACAACCACTAAAGTTTAGTTTGTGTGATATTTCTAAACAACAAAATTTTAATTATGTGTTCAGTCAATTACAATATGTTAGCTATCAGTTGGTAACAGAGCATGAAACTTTTCAGTTGAAATCACTTGTACTCTTATAGAGCCAGTTATAATAAAGAGAAAGAATAATATATTTGCATATGTTTTGTAAAAATAGAATTTAACTTATTTTCATGTGCGATATAGTTTACTATAGAGACTAGTTCCCTATAAAGAGCATCCGATGATGATGATGACGGTGATGATGATGGCGTAGTTACAGACTTTGATGGGACGTAGTTTGAAATGAAGAGTAATACTATTTAATTTTAATATAATTTTACTCTTTCCTTCAGAATAACGGTCTTAAAGACTTTCTATCCAGTAATTGTAACTCACGTATTATAAATGTAAGCATACCAGGTACGTTCCAGAAAAGCAAAGGAATCTTAAATATTTTATGCTTGAAACTTGGGCTACCTTATATTTTTCAGTCTAAGCTGTATTAAAGTAGGAATATTTTACAGAATAAAATACAAAAATTCAATTCAATACTGAGAAATTTTACTGTTGACATGCAAGAGTTAAAATGTATGTGTGTGTGTATGCGTGAGGATGCGCGCGTCTGTGTGTGTGTTTGTGTGAGGATGCGCGCGTGATACAACGGTTGACGGTTAGGACATGGACAGTATAACAACCAATGATACTAAACATGAGGTCAGAAGAGTGTCGTTAAGTTGCTCACCCTAAAAATGTTTGCAAAATTTACGAGGGTTTCATTGTACTTTTACAAATCCATGTAAAAAAAATACAAAAATTCTCCGTGCTAAATAACGTATTCATCAAGTTAACAAAGGTTACGTTTGTAAATCTGCAAAATATTTCATTGTATATACCAGAAGTTCCTGCACTGTAATAATTGTTTTGTTAAATTTCAAGGCATTTAATTTGTTGTCTTTTTTTAACTTTTGGAAATATACAAAAATTTTCTTTTTAAAATTATTTGATAAAAAATGTTGTAAGGAGGATTTTCTTTACAAAAACTATTGAAAATTTTGCTGTCTACCTAAATCATAGGTACACAGGAAAGTACATACCTACATAAATAGCATCCTCTGGGGAAGCATTTTCCTGGACTTAAATGCGTTTTAATGTTAATATCATCATTCAAATTTAAAAATGCACCACAGAAATGTACATTGAATTAATGTAAATAAAATAAACAACAAATATCACGCAGGTCAAAGTGGACTGGGGGTTCACCGACTGCTTTGCTCAGCAGTTAGCTCTCCTAGCCGATGTGCTAAGGGTTCGATTACTGTCCGGGGAAGTTAATTTAATGTCAGGACTGAGTGTGTTCGTCTTAACTGATTACTAAAAGTCATAATGAGAAACTACAACGGCAAATCAAATTACTCGGGAGTCGCACGCATGGTACGTATCGTTGTATTACGCACTAATTTCTTGATAAACATACCAAATTTTAAACCCGCACAAGGTTTCATGATCATAAATTCGTTTTGAAACATTTTATTACATTGTGCTATATGCTGAACTAGATTTTTGTTAATTCCACGTGGGTTTATAGGCTGGGTTTTCAATGAAAGATGGTTCAAGTTCGACAAAAAAAAAAAAAACTTTCTTCGTACGTGTAGAAAAAGGTTATGTTTTTTAAAAATTTAATGAATTCAGACGCGCAACTTTAACATTTAAATGGCGTGGGTTTCAGACATCTTCAATAATATGTTTTATATTGCGATTTTGGGTAACTCACTTTTTCAAGGAAGTAGTACTACGGATTAATAACGCAGTTTCTAAATCATACGCATGATATGGCATAAGTGTTATTCTTTTTTCAACACACACAAATAAATAAAAAATAATATATATATTGTTATGCATGTATTGAGAAACACCGATAGATTTTGACGGATCACTGTGAAACTTGACACATATGTGTATTTTTTAAGGAGAAGATTTATTTTGCTGTCGGTTTTACTCGAACTCGCAAACGCTCTACCAGATGGCGCTGCAGCACAACTTCTATGCCGTTCAATAGATCACCATGAAGATAAGTCTGCGTAGATATTTGAACACGGGTATATATCAGCGATATCCATTTTGTTATAACTCGCGCTATACCTATCTACCTTTACGGCGTAATGGGCATAAATGAGGCGAGAAGTGTTAGCAGTTCAAAAAACATCAAATACTTATGTATGCACTGGAGGAACTATAACTATGTTTCACATATAAATTTATTAAAATTTAGAAACTTTCAGCATGTACTGAAGTGATTATGAACTTTGAACTTCGGTAAACAATTTTTGTGTCAATTATTTTTATTTTCTACTTAATATTGTTCCTTTAATTTTTTCTTCGGGATTTAACCTGCAGCTAAATTGAAGCTAAATATTACGTTCATTAACAAGATTAATTTTGAAAGTCACCTGAATTGACTACCGGTACTGACTGAATTATATTTTATCCAGGAAGTGACAAAAGAAACGTAGTCCAACCTAAGTGGTTTTGCTCGTTTATCTCCGAGGGAAACAACAGAATACTCAACGATAACAGACAACTTAATGACGTTATATTGATTATGTTAGAGTCTGATAATTCAAGGTTAGTTCTAGAATTCTTCTGCTGGATAATCCTGTAAGCTATTTCTTATCATGAACATAATAATGTGTCATGAAATCAAATTCAAATTCGATTCGTAAATGCGTCCGAAACCTATTCAAAACCATAAAATACATTGGAGACTCATTTACAGGACTCGAATTTCAGTGACTCTGAGAAGTCTGCCATTGCTGCCAAAGTCAAAACGGATTTTTATCGTAGTGTTAAGTCAGTAGAGGGAGATTATTGACACATGCTCATCCATCGTTTAACTGTGAGAGGGATATGGATGAAATTGTTGAGGTTTTTCGGTTCACCAATGAAATCTAAATGTAAACCCATCCAGCGAGTTCATACAATAAGATATTAAAGCAGTTTATTCTTTAGAATGTACGTACATGATTTGAAGTATTGTATTGTGACTTACATCAATTCTGTACTCATAATTAATTATTAGGTAAATTAAATATAACAAAATTTGCAAATAAATTATTGTAAATATAGTGAAATGTCATATAAATGTGAGCCACATAGCCTACAAACATTGTTACTTCCTATTGTTTGGTTCTTGTATTCTTCTTGAAGCTTAAGGTTGCTTGGAGGTATGCCCGTAAATGATGTTATCATATTTAACAAATTGTAGAAGCCGGAAATAGTTGCTCCATATTTGGAGCCAGTGCATTAAGTATTACGAACAAAACTTTACTAAAGTTAGTTGTGCGGATATGTGCTAACCACTGTATACCCATCAGATGTTATCTCTACTAAGGGAGATAATGCTTATTGTTCTCAGCCTGTTGATTACAGTACGATAGCAGTATGTTTTAAAGATAAAAATGTCACTTGCAAATTTTTCATGAAAACGAATGAAAAAATATACAACTTTGCGCTGTTAACTCAGGAGAACTTATGCTAGCTGTCAGCTAAGTGAAGCAATTTTGCTTTGTATGTTGGTAGGTATTTTATAACCCTATAACACGTTAGAGTACGTAAATGCTTCAGCATTATCTGTTTCTCTAGGAAGCGGAAAACGCTCCGATTTACACTATAAATCGGATTGCGTGAACACACACATATTTGCCAGTTGTTTTCTTACAGTTCTAATAGAGTGCGCTCAACAATGTACACAGCGAAAAACCACTTGAGTAACAGTGAATATGTTTCGATTCTCTTTTCGAATGTTGGCACTGTACATCGGTATTAGCGAATATCCATTGCTTTTCCAGCGGTGGTTCAAAGTTTCAGTTATTTTAACTACTTAGTTCAGATTGTGTGAAACTGCTCGAAAATCTGTGAATGGTCACTAATTATCATTTCCATTGTACTTGAGTTTCACTTTACGAAGTAACTGAATGTGACGCAAATTACAAGTTTGCTGGTGAAAGGAAAATTGTGGCATGGATAAATTGGAGAGCATTCGATGGTTTTACACCGCCTCTTCAATACTTGCCAAACGTTCCGGAAGTACATTCCATAAAAAAGTTTTTTAAGTTTGGAAATAAAATTATTTATCTTTTTATGATTGGTTTAGTACAAAATACAATTGACACATACATAAAAATATGGAATTGAGAACATAACTCCAAATTAAGTTACATTAATACACCATATCCTACGAGCAGCTTTTCAAGAAGGTTACAATTGGGGCTGATCCCTTGAAAAGCATCCTGTACTTCCATGCTGAAGTAATTACGAAACGATGCAAATTGAAGATACGAAGATGCATACCTCACTGGATTGGACAATTCAGAAAGAGTATATATATATATATTGTACTGTAATTTTTCAGAGAAGAGCTCTGGAAACTTTCAAAACAGACTTACCATGCACTGATCTTTGTAAGCCAATAATAACATTTTAAATAACATTTTATTGATTGAAGTTTATAGGCAAGTCAACTATTCTACATTTATTTTTATTGTAAACTTTAGTGAGGAATAACGTTTTATTATGTTTGTTGCTATAAGTATTTTTTGTATATTAATTGTAAATAACTGAAAATATATTTAAAGTTAAAAGAATTTGGATATTTATTGTAATTCAGAAAGAGTTATGAAGAAAAATAATGTTGCACAATATTACATATTTATATAGCTGACACGTCTGTTGCCTTAATATTTTTCGTTTTATATAACTTTTTTCGGGGTTTGATTATTGAATTCTAGAGGGCTGAATCAAATACCGAAGAAGCACGCCAATTATTACCGCAGCATCCAAAATATAAGCAAGATCGGTTCACATGTTAACCAGGTGACGTGTAGGCCACTTCAATAAAATTACAAATAAATTTCGCCGTTTTCCAATTAACATGTTTTTCTCTGATAACAGTTTGAGTGATTTTATGTAAAAATATTTATTTTGCATCATACGCAGCAAACATTGATTTCTCTTTTAACGTACAAATTGCTTTTCAACAGACACTGTCAATGTGTCTCCACCCGTAAATAAGTTCTCTATTGTTTAGTTAGTATGCAGGATTACTTTTAAACTTATGTCACAAAATGCACTATCACTGACTTCCGTCTTAAAATCACAGTTAAACAATTAAACCATGTTTTAATTTCCTTACATTATTTATTAAGATTTTACCTCAAAACTTTGTGCAGTGTATGTGCAAGACGGCAGTGTTACGTTTCTGTATTATTAATGGAATTCAGGAGATCATAAATAAATGGTTTAAATCCTGAAGCACGAGCAGTCTCCCGTGTTCTACCAATGATTTTCAGTCCGTGTTCAAACTGGGGCTAAGAGCTTAATCTTCACGCGACAGTGAATAAATATTAAGCATTAAATCTCCCACAGAAAGCAGGAAAACGTTTCTAAGGGATAAAATGTTATCGAATTGAAAGCTGTTGAAGTGTTCCTCTCGACGTGCAACTCGCGAGAAGTGAAGTGTGAATGTGTGATGTATTTACTCGCACGCCATGCGGAATAAAAGTGGGATAAATGTGGACAGCACTTGGAAGCATACAAGAGGAGTATGAAAATACGAGTACTTCGTGTATTACAGTATAACTTCTGGTAACTATAACTAAACATTTATAAGTATATTATTGTATTCACTCTAGCTCCATGTCAACGGGAAATGTACAGATAATAATGCAAACGTCTCGTTGACAACCATATCATAGAGGATGGTTACACAGAACTTTACACAAGAACAGAATTTTGGACGGGTATCGGGTATAGTCTACCATATGAAACAACCTCAGTATTCTTATGGAACAT
Organism: Medauroidea extradentata; assembly: GCA_003012365.1. Classification (NCBI taxonomy): domain Eukaryota; kingdom Metazoa; phylum Arthropoda; class Insecta; order Phasmatodea; family Phasmatidae; genus Medauroidea; species Medauroidea extradentata. The sequence goes on along the minus strand of PNEQ01097191.1, from coordinate 42,026 downwards.
TTACATACATTACAGGTATAGCCTAACGCTTGGTTCAACTCAACAATATTAAAATACATTTTTTTACGTGTTATGAAATTTACAATTGTTACAATATATCAACAAGAAGTTACCGGCATCCTTAAAGTGAATGCAAATTATTCTTAAAGTTATATTTGGTCAAACAAATGCAAGTATGAAAATATGAATATGAAATTAAGAATATTCATAAAAGTTGAGGCAGTTTATAAAAACATGCATGTGCGTCAAGTTGTATGAAAATCGGTCAGACATGTCTTTAGATAAGTCATATTACGATATATATATACATGTATGTACACAAGTGTAAAAATAGCTACTTTTTTGAAAGTTGTAACATAGGATGAACGAAATATACAAAAGTAATTTGCTTAATGGATAACAATATACTCAGTTTGATGAAATTCGGAAATATGTTTCCTGAGATGTGATGTTATTTTAAAAATGGAACATGACCGCAATATTTCTAATATAAACACCGGATGAATGAAATACACCACTGAAGTAAAGTTAGCTTAGTATGTGGTGTGTGTTGCCGAGTTAGAAATAATTCGACGAAATATTTCCTCTGATATGACACATTACGATAAATTCATAAAAATGACCGTCAGTTTGAAATTAGGTTTATGGCGTGAACGAAATTACTTTAAAGTGTCGTCACCTCACTAGGTTCTTTATGTGCACCGAGTTTAATCAATTTCTAAATTTCTGTTCCTAAGATATCTAGCTTGATCCGATATTGTTAAAATTGCCACCACTTTGAAAATATGAACAATGCATATACGAAACATACAAAAGTCAAGCCAGGTTACTAGTACATTATGTGTACACGTTTTATGAAATTAGGTCCACTGGTTCTAATGTTTTTTGACACACACACACACACACACACCTACGAAAAAAAGACATACACGCATACGCACATACAGGAAGGTAATCTCATAAACCTACTTTTATCCTTTTATTCTTAATAAATTTTATTTGAAGACGACTCTAATAACGAAAAATGTCAAGAAATAATGCAACGGCAAGGAAGTTAAATGCCAAGAACAATGAAATATTTGTGTTATATTTGAAAGAGTTGTGCTTTCGCAGTGCATGACTGGATGCAGTTTTTTGACATAATACATTGTAATACACCTGCGTCGCAATGGAGTACCTTTAAGATACTGCTTCCAGTCATGAAATATTATATAATTTTCTTGTAAAATGTAACTAAAATAACTAATGCAATACATTTGAGTCTTGTTAGTAAAGCAGCATTTTTCTCCTAACCATAATGTACTCGTTACAAAACATTCCATGTATATAAATATTATATATACGTACATACACACACACACACACACACACATATACTAGCAGTGCGCCCGCGGCTTCGCTCACGTGTATTACTCATATTGTCCGTGTAGAATAGTGTAACGCAAACAGTAATTCTATTTAAAATATTTGTTATAGGTTATACTCTCAATTTATGTCATATATGCCTTAATTTGTTTCAAACAAAGATTTTTACGCCACAATCATAGTAACTCCCATCAAAAATCAATCAATTTAAGTAAAATTTTTTCCCGTTATACGAACTCGAAACCCAGCACATCACAGACTTATATAAGAGGCCAACCCGAACGAATGCTTCAAGGCAGGCCGTGAGTAATCTTTCGTATGTACAGGTCATATCCCAAAAATGTTAAGTTATGAATTGGATGTGCAATAAATAACACTTTTTAATTATTTCTCCATGGCCATTCTTACATTTCGGGAGACTGTAACATTTTACTGCTTTTCACATCCTTAATTTTCGAATTTCATAAAATTCTGAATTAAATTTTTAGAAATTTTAATAAGCTTCACTGTTATCAAAAATTATCTTGATATCTCAATGAGTATACGAGGTACAGATAATTAATTGGAAATACATTATATTTTTTAACAGCTTTCAATGACGAATTTCGAAAATACTTAAGTTCCTTTTTAGATATTTGGATAAGATGTATTTTAATGAAAAAACCATTTCACTATTGTCAACTGGTTTAGGAGACAGGGCGAATTAATTGGAAAAAAATTAAAATTTTTTTAACGACTAAAGTGTTGGAATTTTGAAAATTTCTGAAAATGCATATAGATATCTACGAAAGCAACGTTTAAAAGAAAAAAATTCACCCCAATATCTTAACTGGTTTCAGGAAAATGAAGGATTAATGAAAAACGCACTTTACGGCTTTTCATCCCCTAAATTTTAATTGAAAAATTAGCTAATATGCATTTGTTTGGGCAATATTGTGAAGTTAAGAAAATAACGATAACTTTCCAGGTTAATGAGATATCAGGGATTCTTTGAAAACACATTGAACCCTTTTTCTCCCCTTAAATTTCGAATTTCGAAAAATCCCTTCTTAGTGCGTGCCTTTGGGCTAAGGGGAAACTAAATTCAAAATTTAATGGTTCTAGGTTCAGCGATTTGGGCTGGGCGTTGATGAATGTGTCAGTGAGTGAGTGGTATTTAGCTATATATGTATACATACATTGGTTGTTTCTTAACTTATGTTACAAACATTGGGGGATTATTCCTCATAAAAAATTAGGTATAGTCACACAAAGCTATTTTCGTCTAGTGCCATCTTTAAGGAAAATATAAACCTTTGAAAGTAATTTTTTTAAATTTTATGGCAAATATCGGAAAAGATGTTAGGTTTATAATTCTCTGCACAGTGTTTAGTGTTATCGAGATCTCAAGCTGTGACGAAACCGCTCGTTAAAACCCTCCTTTCATGTAAATAACTGGGGAGGCCTCCCTCACATTGACCACAACTTTTTTGCCGTTGAGTTTTGTAAACATTTTATGTTGTCGCCAGTCGCTAGAATGCACAGTTTACGAGAAAATAATTCATACACATAGTAAGTGGCTGGTATTGTATTGTTGGCACAGTGCACAGTGCAATGTATTGTAAATTGTGACAAGCACGATCTTAACAGATACAAGGAAACTGGAAAGGAATCGGCCATGGTCATTGTTAAGGCTTATGTTCCGGCATTCGTCTGGACTGATTTCGGGAAACCATTGAAAACTGAAATCAACAATGATGCAGCTCGGAATAAAGTCCGTATCCTTCCAAATGCAACTCTAACGCATGTGTTATCGTTGCGTTGTATCGCTCGGTGGGTGCGTTCTAACGACGTGTAACAATGGTAGATGAAATGTTAAGGTGTACTGCTTAAAAAGACAACATCAAATTCACACCAAAACCTGCTAACGTTTTTGTATTTGTTTATATGAAAAGACGGGTAATGTCTTTGAAACTGTTTTATGTATGAGAGATTTGGCAGATATCTTACAGTTTGGCGATCCCAAACACACTGTTCACAATATAACGCCGATTTACCAAAAAGTCAGCAACTTCAACAGAAATGCCGGAGTTAATTAACGCGTTAATGCAGTGTTATGTGAGGAAAAATATACATCTTCGTTATAAACACGTTTAAATAACACTAGCGAGAAAACCGCGTACAAAAGGGGTGCGATGTATTATCAGGGTGGTAGGGAAAACACATATGTATAACACCCTTCTACTATAACATAACAGTGACTGACAACAATGTGAGCATTTGTGTGATTCAAGGCAATAAGTTTAACAAACTGATTTCGAGACTGCTAGAGGAAACCTTGAATCAAAGCACAACACAAGAATAACGCAATAAACATTAATTATAGTATGTCTTCACCAGTGTTACAGTAACTGCTCAAAGTTACGACCTCCAACAACCAGACAACTCCGACGCCGTCGAAGCATCGAATGTCGCACACTTTCTAACATCCCTGGTGTATCCCTGACACTGTTGCAGGCTGCCTCGAATTGTAGCGAAAGGTCAGCTTGGTGTGCAAAACTTGTAGCACACACCAAGGATTTTATATGACACCATAAGAAATAATCTAAGGGATTGAGGTCTGGAGAACGTGCTGGCCATGGAATGGGGTAATGGTTGCCAATCCATCTTTCACCGAACATGTCTGTCCGTACTGCCTCGCTACTGGACTGAAGTGTGCAGGTGCACCATCGTGCTGGAACCACATACGTGTTCGCTCATCAAGCGGTACATCGTCAAGAAAAACTGGCAAGTGTTTGCTAGGAAGTCCCGATACACATGGCCGGTGAGCTGATTTGGTAGAACGAGTGGACCTATTAAGTGGTCACTCACTGATCGCACACCATACATTGACTGCAAATCGCTCCTGATATGCACGAACGGAAATGTCTCGAAGATCTTCATCTGATCACGCATGACTGTTGCGCATATTGAAACATCCATTACGCGTAAAGGTGGCCTCGGCTGTGAACAAGACAGATGAGTGGAAGTACGGACGTACTGTACATCGTAAGTGCCATGCGCACATCGTCGTGGATAGTCTTCTATTCGTGTAGCCTGCACACGTTGTACATGGTAAGTGTAAAGATGTTGCTCGTGCAATATGCGCCAAGCTGTCGTGTAGCTGACTGGATGATCGCGTGATATGATACGAGCGCTATGCTGAGTGTGTTCTCTATGTCTTCCAGTATGCCTTTTTCCACCTGTCTCACGCATGTTAGGATGTAATGAGCCTGTCGTACAAAGTCGGTGGTCAAGCCCTTGGAACATGGCATGGCTAGGGTGTCGTCGTTGTGAACAGTATTCTGTGCACATCCTCGCTGCTTCCAGTCCGTGTGAATGTGCGGCACCGTACATTAAGTGCGCATATCCGCAAGCTCAGATAAACTAAATCGCTCCATGCCACTCTTGCGGGATCGCTAAGGGCCGGTTTCTCAATGTCAGATTAAATACTTGGTTCTCTAATCCTATGATTATATTTAACCTATTGATGAAGTGGTGATTAAATTTAAAGTGTTTCTCAACGTACTTTAATCTTATGTTTAGCTAAGTATCTTTTAAGGTAAATGTGGCAACCATGCAACGGCTTATCAGCTTGTGATTGGCTGCAGTGAAGGAATTTATTTGTTTATTTAGTTGTGCTGGTTAACGATGTTTGTATACATAATGGAAGGATATAAACGGCCGCGTACAACAATTACTTCTTCTGGAAACTGAAATGCTTATTTCTCTTACTGAAAAATACTCCCGTATCATAGAATAAAAAAACAACTGACGCCGTAACTTCGAAGCAGATAGAAGACGCATGGAAGAAAATTTTAGTTCAATTTTATTCATCTCGAACCTGTATGTGAAACACAACCTACAAAATTATGTAACAATAACATAACCTACAATAGGTATTTTTATATTCAAAAGTATCCATAAACATGAAATATAATCTACAAAATTATGTTAAGAACTTTTCAATCCAGATTCCCCAGTCAATGTAAGTTTTATTTTTTCCCGAAGAAATAAAAATATATAATTTAAATACCATTACCCAAGATACGTAGTACAACGTACAAATGTGTGTCAACATATCTAACAAACGTTTCTAACCAATTATGCAACATAACAAATGGAAGTATAGAGACGTCATACAAAGGCATGTGACATAACCGTGAAATGTTTTCACATAACCTACAGAAGATTATTACTTACCCGAACGTACTATTATTTATGGGATGTAAGTAAAACAAGCAATAAACAAGTGTACACTTTCTGTGGTAACCTCCAGCTGTCCTATGTTTTTTTCTAGTAGTACTAGGCCAGTATTTTTACTCAGGCGGAATCTCATAACAAATTCATGGTCATCTATTTGCATGTGATTTGGGCGTTCCCGAAGAAGTCTTGGCCTGTTTATCAAATATACTATTTCTTCATCGCCACCATCATCTTCAAACAATATATTTAAATCATCTGCCATCATAACCTAAAAATAGTCACTGTTTACATTCTTGTTTGTTTTAAAAGTCCTGTTTAACTCTGTAATCAATTCCTCTTCTTGTGATTAAGATAACCAACGGTTACCGACTGCTAACCCATTGATTAATCTTATTAAGTACTTAAGAAACAGTTATTGTTGTTAATCAACGGTTAAATTTGAATCTGATGATAATGAGAAGAAAATCAGACATTGAGAATCCGGACCTAAATGGCCTGACGTCTTCGATGTGACATGCAGCAATCATGTCTACATACAACTTGCACATTTTACGTGCAGTTTATTTATGAACTGTTTGTCAATGATTTTTACTCTAATTGGCATATTGTTATATATTTCACGTGGTGAAGGATACTTGTATCCATTTACGAAACATCGCACTGTGCCAGCAATGCAGTACCAAGAATGCAGTGTATTGCAGCCACTGACCATGTGTACGAATTATTTTCTCGTAAATGACACATTCTAGCATCTTGCGACAAGATGATTATTCAGAAAGGCAACATAAAATGTTCACAAAACCCAATGGCAAAATTTTCTGACAAATGTGAGGATGGCAAACTCTGTTATTTACATGACAGGGAGGGTTTTAACGAGCGGTTTCGTCACAACTTGAGGATCTTGATAACACTAAACATTGTGCAGAGAATTGTAACGAAATAACGTGGTTTCCAATATTTGTAAAAAAAGAAATGATTGAAATTGTATTTTCAATGTTTCACATTTCCTTAAATATGACACTAGACCAATATTGGCTTTTTGTGAGTATACCTTTTTTTTTTTGTGAGGAATCACCTCCCAAAGTTTTTAACATAAATTAAGAAACATCCTATATATATATATATATATATATATATATATATATATATATATATATATATATATATAT
>PNEQ01097191.1:0-35168 GCA_003012365.1 Medauroidea extradentata | reverse complement strand
ACGTGAAATTTTCAATGTAGCTTTCCCTCACGGTGTAGGCATCCACAGAGGAGGGATTATTCGAAAATCGAAAATTAAAGATGTAAAAAGGGGGCAAAACGTGACGATATATTGTTATTATTTTTACTTCAAAAACATTGCCTGAACAAATTAATAGTTCATAATTTTTAGATTTTTTTTTCGAAATTCTGAAATTGAGGGGTGAAAAGCCGTTAATTGTGTTTCCAATAAAACGTCTATTTCTCCTAAACCACTTAAGACATCGTGGTGATATTTGCTTCAGAATGGTGCTCAAGTAAAAGTATAAAAAGTGTTTTAGGGTTTTTCAAAATTCGTCTTAGAAAGCCGGTAAAAAAATGACACATTTTTTTTTTTTTAATTAATCATCCGTGTCTCCCGAACCAATCGAGGTATCAAGGTGGTTTTTGCTTCAAAATGAAGCTCACGTAAATATCTAAATACAAAACTCAGGATTTTTCAAAACGTGACAATTAAGGGTGTGAAAAGCAGTAAAATGTTAAAGAACTCCCAAAAAGTATTATTGACCACGGAAAAATAACTCAAAAGTTGCTATCGATATGTTTTACACTCTACAAATGGCAGTTGTTGATTATCATAGAGAAATAAAGATGAATTAAAAACAAAGAAGTTGTGCAATTTAAGTACGCTCAGTGAAGCAGACTGTACACAGCTGTTTGTATAGTGTTGTATTATTTAACAGCTAGCTTCATATTTCGTGGGTTTCGAACATTATTTGGGGATGTTTTCTGTTTCGTTACGCACCTCAAGCTTTGTGTACTGATCGATGATTTCCTATTTCAGCAGTTTGTCATTAACTTCATCGGCCCTGTTGTTCTTTGGTGTCAGAATTGCACGTTCGCACAACCTGTCAATGGGCTTCTCACTAATGTAGGGTATCAGGATATACATTATCTAAGAGATAAGATATTTTCATTAAATTCCCAGACTTGTAGGAATGATAATCTGTCCATTAGATTCAGGATATGACCCATTGGCAATTTTGAGTAGAATATTATAGAATTGCTCAGAAGAGATATAATTTTATAATTAATAAATATTGTCAGAGAAAATAGTAACGTCATCAATTAATACGTAATTAAAAGTTAGTTACTCTTTTCTATAGTACATGCGGGCGAAGCCGCAACGGGACTGCTAATGTGTGCATGTATGTATGTATATATATATATATATATATATATATATATATATATATATATATATATATATATATATATATATATATATATATATATATACACACACACACACTAGCTGGCCCTGCGAACTCTGTTCCGCCTTAGAGGCAATAAGTAAGCAGATTTTGGATTAAGTAATTTAATGATTCTTTATTTTTAAAGTATTTTGGTGCATAGGTTGCACTCTTCATTTGTTTATTATCAGGCGCAAGAACAAACAACGCAGATGGTCTTCCTACCCGTGAACATGCTTTGTCGGGAAAGATTCGATTGTCTTGGTCGCGGCATTGTCAATGATTATTCAAAGATAATACAAATGACTGATTATTACTGATAATTGATTTCTGAAAAAAATTATAGTTATCAAATTTTCAAACATACTTAACCATAGACAAAATTATGTTTAACTGTCATTTTCGTTTTGTTATTACATCTCATATGCGTTTTTGTTATACCACGTTTTATAGTGACTTGTATTCTCTTTGACGTCACACGGGAACGCGGTCGAACGGGATAAAAAGTATCCTATGTCCTTCTCCTGGTTCTAAGCTACCTCCCCACCAATTTTCAGCCAAATCAGTTTGGCCGTTCTTGTGTTATAAATAGTGTAACCAACACGACTTTCTTTTACATATATATAGATATATGTGTATGTGTTTATATATATATATATAGATATGTGTATGTGTTTATATATATACATATATATATATATATATATATATATATATATATATATATAAAAGCAGTGCGGCCCGCAGCTTTTCTCGCCTGTGTAACACATAGCAGATAAAATTTGCTTTAATCGAAATACTAATTTGTACACCAGATGGGTAGTTCAGTCATCAAGTGCTAGAAAGACAAATCTGCTATATGAGTTAACTCTGCAGCAGGAAAAGTAAGCTGTTCACGCGGAAAGCAGTCTTACGTTTGTCCCTGCCACTAACAGCGACTTCGCCTGGTCCTTATTTATAGTCACAGAAAAGTTGACGTCAGACTGTTAAATGTAAGAGGGTAATCGAATGAAACACGCAGTTTACGTGGCACGAAAACTGATTTCCCCCGAGAACAACCATTGGCGATGGTGTTCTCAATAACACACATGTTTTTCAAAACTTTCATAAAGCAGTTTTGGCAGAATAATGATTTGCAGAAATATAAACTTGTTTTGTGCCCCAACCTTGAGGTTAGTGAGATGGTATATGCGAGATGACGCTGTCGAGGAACTTTAGTGGATAGTGGACTGTATAATCCACTTTTACAACTTTTGAATGACTTAATCTAAACTGCACTAATTAAATCTGTCTTGTAGTTTTTGTGTGTCGCAATTGAACATTTGCACAGGTTTAATGGAATTTGAGCCAAGAACCTTCGGAACAATATACCGGAGCTACAAACAACTGTGTCTCATAACGTCGAACTTATTCATAATTAACTAGGCTCATGAAAGTCGTATAACAACGATAGATCTGCAGGTTGTAACGAAACTCCGGTATAACTTATTTCTTGCTGGTCGTACCTACTTTTCGGATCGTCTGCCTTGAAAGTTTAAAAATAAATTTTTCTTCTTAATTTTTAAGTTTTCGTATAAAATACAACACTTGCATTACTTTTTTAGGTAATTATGTCCTGTATAATTTTGACGCGAGCACAAACTCAATATCACTACAGGTTCGATAAGTATCATCAGCTGTTAGAAGACAAATGTAATGCCTTCATGCTTCTTTACGTGTCGAATTTTGAAAAACCATAATTTCACACTTCAAATATTTGATCAAGTATCCAAGTGAAAAGATTGTCACAACGATAGCTCATTCATTACAAGCAAAACTGATCATTTAATAAAACTCACATATAACCTCTGTACAGTACTGAGAGTCGAATTTGGAAAAGAACCGTTTTGCGGCCACTTAACTAGTCATCATCGTGAAGCAAAAATGTACTGAACATCTCGACATATTTGATATATATATATATATATATATAGACGATTTATCTAAAACACATACCAGGTCTTTTCACTTCTTAAGAGACTGAATTTCGAACAACCCTTCAATCACATTTTAGATTACTTTACTGGCGTCCTCTGGACGAGAAAAACACGATATTAGCCTGCTGGGTCCAATATATATATCGACGATTAATTAAAAACAAATTTCATCACTTTTAACCACTTTTCACTACCTCAGGTGGGAAATTTCGAAAATTCCTGAAATAACTTTTCAGGTATTTGAGTAAGCTTCAATGTTAAACAAAAATCGTGTCGTTATATAAATATCAACGGTATATATATAATCGATTGTGAATCGAAAACACATTTTACTCTTCTTTTCACCTATTTTGTGCCTAATTCGGTAAATATATTTTAATTGTGTTTTGTATATTAACGTAATCTTCAATATACAGCAAATATCACTCAATACATTTGGAGGAACAATCGAAAATACATTTCACGTATTTTCACCTCCTAATTAAATAATTTCGAATCGTCTTCAAGTCCTACCATAATCATTTGTATACGTAACCAATTGAAGCAAAAATCACGACGATAGCGAATGGTGTTCCAGTGATATAGACGATTCACAAGAAATATATTTTCCCCCATTTTACTGCTTGGAGGTCGAATTTAAAAAAATCCAAAACTTCTTTTGGGATATTTACGTAAGCAAAATTTTGAAGTGAAAACCAACAACTCTCTATCCCGAAGAACTCTACATACATCGATAAATAATTGGAAACGCATTTAAGATCATGTCACCCTCTTAAATACCAATTTTCAAAGAATCCTGAAAATGTTCTAATATGCGTGTTTTGTGTATCACATTAAAGGACAAATCACGATGATAGGCTATCGGTTTTTAAGTCCTATTGACGTTTGTTCAGAAACTCAGCTCACCCCTTTTTACCTCCTTAGAGGTCGAATTTCTTAGTGCTAGCCTACGACCTAAGGGAAACCGCACAAACACTTTCATGTTCTATGTCCAGTGGTTTGGACTGCAATTTGATATGTGAGTCAATCAGTCACCGACTGACTGACTGATCGATTAAACTGCAGCCCAAACTATATAAATAAATAAATAAATAAATAAATAAATAAATATATATATATATATATATATATATACACAGGATGTTACAAAAAGGTACTCCCACACGACCAGGAAACATTCCACACACACAAAGAAAGAAAATATGTGGTATGAACATATGTTCGGAAACGCTTAATCACCATGGCGGAGCTTAATTTCTTACATCTCGTTAAATGTCAACACAAGCAATTCAGTCCAGTTTACCTTCCGTCAAGTGGCCCACCTGGCAGTGAACCTAGGAAGTAAAGTTCATTGGAAATATCCAAACCAATGGGTATTTGGGACATTTTCTGTACGAAGTGTTTTTACGATGACATTTAACGAGATGTAAAGCCGCGTATACATTAGGCGAACCGAGCCTGTAATGTAACGTGTAATGTAACATGTTCGCCTAGTTTGTAGGCGGTTGCGAGCGCGCTGCGATCGTCCAACGAATAGCTGGCGTAGTGCTCGGTGCGACCCGCCGGCTGTCGGTTTTTTCGACGAACACAAAGAGATTCGCAGTTCCAGTTTGGACGCGTTCGCGTTAAGTTCAGCCTGCCAACAAGCCAAGCGCGAGCATGGATGGCTTAACAGAAGGTGCCTTGTTACAGTTCATTGAAATCTGTAGAACCAAAACAGTTGTATGGGATCCTACTGATAAGGATTACTACAAAAAAAACCGTGAAGGAAGACGCTTGGCAAAACATAGCCATTTCAGTAGGAAAACCGGCCGAAGCATGTAAAAAGAAACTCGTAAGTTAACTTGCTTCGTACAGAACGGAAAAGGCGAAACGAAAAACGTCAACTGGTACAGGAAAAGGTAAGTTTTTATGTTAATTATATAAAGTACAAAATATATTTAGTTAGAACAAAAAAAAATGCAGCTAAAGAGTTTGACATGAAAGCTATAAATAGATGTACACATAGTTTATAATAGCTGTAAGTATTGTTGAACATACAAATAAGTCAACATTTTTTGAGAACAATATGTGTTTCAGATGTTACAGTAGGTTTGCAATTTATTAAATAACACTTTGCCTGCGATTAGTAATGCCTGAAACCACAGAAACGTATTTATGTTTTCTGTCATCCGCAGGTGCTGCATAAGTACATAGGAGCAGGTGGTTCGCATATGAGGCGTTACGGTTCCTACAGGGCAGAGATAAACCTCGAAATCTGTTGGAGACATCCTAGTAAAGTTTTTGTACTGACCACTAATGTGATGAAACTTTAAATCCCGCTTGAGCTCCGGCCCGTTTCGCTTCCTATACAGTGCAGTACGCCACCATCGCCGAGGCTTTCGTTGTTTTCTAAGTCGTTGATGTGCACACAGTAGCATAGCACAACTGCAAAGAATGAACGCTATAGTGATGCATCGTTATTATCCATTGTCAAAACTCCAGAGCGATACTGCGCGCTCGTGCAGTGCTCACCATACTCATGGATCACGGCATGCTCGAGGTTTGTTTGTAGCGTGCTCGATGCCTGCAGTTTGCAGCGAGCATTACATTACAGGCTCGGTTCGCCTAATGTATACGCGGCTTAAGTTGAGCTCTACCATGGTAACTAAGCGTTTCCGGACATATGTACATATGACATAGTTTCTTCCTTTGGGTGTGTGGAATGTTTTCTGAAAGTTTGGCCGTACCTTTTTGTAACAGCCTGTGTATGTGTGTGTGTTTGTATATATATATATATATATATATATATATATATATATATATATATATATATATATATATATATATATATATATATAGGTTGAGGATGCTAACTGTTTAAAGCTCCCCGCAGTGACACGGGGGACTCCGAGACAAGTGATTCGACATAGGACATGTAGGGTCCAAAAGGACGGGTAAGGCCCGAAAATTCGCCTTCAAGTTTCCATGACGTCACATCCGGTGTGTCCGCATCAGACGCGTACGAACGAGTATTCTAAGGAGTTCCTTCGATCCAACCTGTCTCTGTGGCTCAGTGTCTCCGTCAGAACCTTGTAAACTTGCGGTCCGAGGTTCGTGTTCCAGTGTCGACAATTTGTTGTCAACGTTACTTTTTGCATTTTTAACTTACTTCAACTGTTATTTCTTTGTAAGCCCTTTGCTGCATAATTTATTTTATCTTGTTTTAGCTGTGTTTTTCATTTTTTGTTTACAGCCCCATTAGTTTGTATTTGTTTTATGCATGTTCGATAAAGTTGTTAGCAAAGACGAGCTGTTGGCTCGGTGTGCACTTTTGCGGACAAGTTTGTATCAATTGTTCTCTATCATGAAGCTTACGGGGACATTGTTATGATATTTAAAACAAGGAATCACCGAACCTATACAAAGTACATCTTTTTAATTAATCAGTCCTATTAATGTACACAATGGGCGCAATAACTCATTAAGACAACAGTCGCTTTCCTAACAAGGAATTAATTGCTTGTAAGTTAACGTGTCAAATGACGCAGAATTACGACAAACACTTCATTGTTTACAATAACAACAAAATAAAGACAACTTTTGCCACGCTATCACAATGTCCCCATAAGCTTTATGATAGAGAACAATTGATACAAACTTGTCCGCAAAAGTGCACACCGAGCCAACAGCTCGTCTTTGCTAACAACTTTATCGAACATGCATAAAACAAATACAATCTAATACGGCTGAAAACAAAAAATGAAAAACACAGCTAAAACAAGATAAAATAAATTATGCAGCAAAGTGTTACAAATAAATAACAGTAGAAGTAAGTTAAAATTGCAAAAAGTAACGTTGACAACAAATTGTCGACACTGGAACACGAACCTCGGACCGCAAGTTTACAAGGTTCTGACGCAGACACTGAGCCACAGAGACAGGTTGGATCGAAGGAACTCCTTTGAATACTCGTTCGTACGCGTCTGATGCGGACACACCGGATGTGACGTCATGGAAACTTGAAGGCGAATTTTCGGGCCTTTCCCGTCCTTTTGGACCCTACATGTCCTATGTCGAATCACGTGTCTCGGAGTCCCCAGTGTCACTGCGGGGAGCTTTAAACAGTTAGCATCCTCACCCTGTATATATATATATATATATATATATATATATATATATATATAATTAATTAAGTAAATATATGTATATAAAGACACACAAACAACACGCACACCGAATACATTTTATAATATTGTTGCTACTTGGTATCAGTGTTAAGGCAACCGCCTAGTGAAGGGTATGTTTGTGTGTGGGGCGAAAATCGACGAGGCGCTACGAGTGCGCCGGACGGCACGTGTATTGTGATACAACCTGTACACCCAAGTGGCAAATATGCGCGCATTACTCGCGCCGTAACGTCTTTACTGTTGGACTATAGGCGGTGGTCCCATCATTGTATTGAACCTGTGACAGTGGCAACATCCAATTGCAATTGTAGAATTTAATTTAGAACGATTCCGGTACCTATATATTTTGAGAAAAATTCGTCTGGACGCCAATTTGAGCCAAGTTTGAGAGCTTAAAATTAATATTCCCAACGTCTTGGTTGTCAAAAGTAATACTCACGATAGACTACAGTATGTTTTATCTTCGTAGATACGCGCTGTTGACTCACATTTACTGGGCTCTGAGAAAAAAAAAACTCCGAACACGTGTTCGAGCGCCAGGAGGGTGTTGGTCTTAAAAAACTGATTCCAGAAGAAATACATTATTGTCCTGTATATGTGTATTAAATAGTTTCACACGAGATTTATGTACTCTTCTTGCACTACATTTCTCGTGCAGAATTTATCACGTCGTTTGAAGCTATCTTTAGTAACAAAACTGAGCGAGGTGGCGCATCGGTATCACGTTGGACTCGCATTCAGGAGGTCCTGGGTTCGATCCCCAGCTCCGGACATCCTGATTTCTGTTTCCCGTCGTGGTTTCCAAAAATCGCTCCAGGCTAACATTGGGATGATTCCTTAGCAAAGGCCAAGGTCAACTACTCTCCCAGCTTCTGTCATTGTAAGAAGTTGTGTGTAACAGTCTCTAAGGACATCGTTGCCGAAGAGACTCAAAGCCCACTTAGAGCTTATCTTTACTGACAAAACGTTGATAAGCTGTCTACTACGTGCCTACGCGATGCCTAAGCTTAGCGCAGAGGACTGCATTGTAATACAGTTACTACCAATCAGCAGGCAACTCCCCTCACACACACACACACACACACACACACACTTGTACATGTCCAGAGTGACAGGCTCGCATTGACACGACCAGCGGAAATTACGGCTAATTGATTCCCGCACATCGGATAAAAAAAGCACCTTTTAGAACTGTTGGTCATTTCACCGTGAAAATCCCCGCCTCGGATCTGCCTTCGACGTAACTGCTTCATATAACATTCCGGAACACTTACTAGAGGTGACGTTTGCGCGGCGTGACGTGGAGACACTTCGACGAAGTGACATATATCCGTGTGACAGTTGCGTAAAGTGACATTAGTTCGGAGAAACGTTTCCTCGAATTGAAATTTTACCGAGTGACATTTGCGTGGAGTGACGCTCGGGCAAATTAACAACTGTTCGGAGAGACACCTGCGCGTAGTAAAGTTTACTCGAGTGACACTTGTATGTTGAAGTTTGGTCGGAGAGACGCATGATTGAAGTTGCATTATCTAGAGTGACAGCTGATATGTGACATAAGTTCGGAGATACGTTGCAACGAAGTGATGTTTATCCGACTTGTATTTGCGCGGAGTGACAAAAGCGCAGAGAGACGCCTGCACGAACTGACACTAACCTGAGGGCACTTGCGCGGAGTGACACAGTCACAAACTGACATTTGTTCAGAAATACGCTTGCGCGACACGACGTAACGATTATAGGTGTTTCAAAGATTAAGTGAGCTCTAACAAGCCCTGCTTAATTTCTATTTTAATACAGTGAGTAACTTTCAGCGGGCAACTGCAAACGACGGCAATGTCTAACCTCTCTGGACACGGCACTTGATATTTGCGCGTGTAAGATACACCGTGCAGGCGGTAGGTACCTATTTGGTTTGATTTTAAAAAGGTTTATTAATTGTATAAAACTATATAGAATACAAAGAATGGCATTATTGATTTTATTTAAGTGTTGTTGTATTTAAATAGGGAAATACACGGAACTGCTGTATTCTGTTAATCGCTGCCAACCATACAGGCAGTAAGACAACTGTAGTTAATGTTCAATTATGTGCAGTAACGGCTAATGATATTTTCCAAAGGTTAAGTTTTAGTGCTCACTTTATCTCGAACGACCTATACCCGAGTGGCACTTACGCGGAGTGGCAGCCCTGTTTGGCGAGATTGACTGTGTCTGGCCAAACTGACACATGTGCGGACTTGAAGCGGTTCATCACTAGAGCTGCTGATTTTTGGTAAAAATTATTAGGCAACATTTTGTTTCAATGCCTAATGAGTAGGGACTGGAAATTTTGCGAATTCAATGACCTGTAGGCTAAAATCAACTATTCTATGCATACTCAAGCCCCGACTATTTGTCCACTAGCTGCTACTCAGTGGAACAACAGACAATAAACGAATAGACGGGGCTTGAGTATGCAGAGTACAATTGGGTTCTAGCCTACAGGTAATTGAATTCGCGAAATTTTCCAGTCCCTACTAATGTGCACATATGCAGCTCTGCTTCGTGATCAGTGATTGGCTATTTCTAACTATCAAGTCTTGGGGGTCTACCCGCAAATCACAGACGTGTGGTGTAGCAGTAACCTTATCCTCACTGGCTCAGTCAAATGCATTATTTGTCTTCATAAATACACTCTGCCAATAGCCACGAAGCATAGATGCAGATATGAGCGTTATGCATTGACACAAAATGTTGCATAATTCATTTCAGAAAAAATCACCAACTCTATTGATATTATTTTAGCTATGTTTCAAGGCCAAGCAGATTTCCTATTATATTCTTCTTCCACTAATATAAAATAAATATATTTTTATTTATCACTTCTTACTTAAAACTGTTTTTGATAAGACGTTCCCAAAATCTCTATATTTCATTAAGATATTCGCTGCTCGATTTGAAGCTATCTACTAAATAGTACTGTATTTTATTGTTCGACGTTCTGCAGTGTCGAGACGATAGGCGCGACGTAAAAAGAGGAAGAAACTACGTATCCATTAGCGAAAGCTATGGGATGGGACGTTCTTTTTTCTACTAATTATTTAAGGACCTGATTCTAAATTTTCTGTAATTGATTTGCAAAGCAAGTTTTTCCATCATCCTACTTGTACTCATGTACAGGATGTCCCCACCGTAAGCTCTAACTTCAACCTGTTCGCAATGACATAAAAATACAGGTATGCGAATCGAGTTAGCTTACATAGGACATTTGAGTCTCAAGTTTCATTTTCAAAAATCATAACCGGTCCAGGTCCGCGATAACATGTCTGGAGTGTTGGCAGCAATGGACTCCGCAATTCGTGCACAGAGATCCAGAAGCTCCCGTACTGCAGTGGCGTACATCCTGTCCTTCTCGTAGCATCACATAACAAAATCCAGAGGCGTAATGTCGAGAGAGTGGAAGGATGGAGGGAGGGAGGAGGCGAATTGTACTTCGTGGACTTCGTTGGAATGCTTCGCGGACATTTTCGACCTGCTCATCGGAGACCCGTCGGCCTCCTCCATGTCTTTCCTCTACAATTTCAGTGTTCACAAACTGTGTATGCCACGATTTTATCCTCTTGGTATCAGGCGCAGCTTTGTTATAAACTCGTCGAAATTCTGTTGAACCTTGATAATGGACTTTCACTCGGCGTACCACAAAACATCTTGTGCCTTCTCCTGAATAGACACCATTTGGAAATTCTGGCAGTAATTTCGTAACTTAACGGACCCAACGAGTATCTCAGATCTGCAACAAACACAATATTTTAATTTTTAAACGGCCGTTCAAAATAGATAATTTCTGTTTGGACAACCTGTAGGCCTGTATTAAATCACATATCATTAGCGCGAAGCTAACAATCAGAAAGCACAAAACATGTTTATGATATGCATGGAATCTAGAAAGTGCCGTTGCGATTCGCATTAAGTAACAATTCCTTTTCTTAAATTTATATTTTCGGGGAATAGCTATTGATTCCATCAAAAACCTCTCCATCGAATATCACAGTAAAAATATTTATTGCGGTCACACCTGAAACGCGTTACAATGTAACTACTGAGAGTATGCAAGTTTCACTGTATACATACATTCATATTTGTCACTTTCAAGAAGAAGATGCCATTTCGATCTGAAGGGTAATGGTGAAAGGCCACTATTAATTTTCGGTATTTCTCCCCTTCAAACTTTCCTGGCAGCGTATCATCATTTCTGACATTCCATGCTAGCCTACTGCGCCTTTTTATATTGTGATATAATAAATTGCTGTCATATTGTTTTACATTTGTTAGAAGATAAAGAGTAGGTAATTTATATTTTACCAACAAATGTCACATAACGGGGAAGAATGTTACTATCGAAAAATGTAAAACATGTAGCACACAAACATTTAAAGTATAAAATGTGAATAATGTTGATGCTCATTTATGAATGCTTGTAGCGGGAATAATGTATATTTAGGATAACCATTCACACTCCCCTTGTCTTACTAAATTCTCTTTTCTTGAAACTGACTCTAACTTGTTAGAAAGGTCAGACTATAACATTCATCTGTTTAAAGTCGTCCAAGTGATAGCAAGTATTTCACGTAGTTTGGTTTAGTTGCAATTATGGTTATTAGCTTACTTTCTGAAGGAAAATGTAAGCTTTTGAATCACACTCCTTTTTGTGTTGTTGGGTGTATTTCTGTGTGTTACTGTGAACACACACATACATACAAATATCTAAAAATTTTGGAGGTGATTCCTTATCAAAATTTTTGCCATCTCAATTCCGAAGGGAGAAATTTTAATTTTGAAATTAGGATTTGGTAAAGATTGGAAACGAAATGGGGTTTAGTTACGATTTTACTCACAAATATTAGTGTTACGAGATCTTAAATCCATCATTGTATGAACTTAAACCTTTGCACTTTTTTTTATTTTTTACATTTCATGCTACCTTCCTCAACAGAACGTCCTAAGAAACAAGAATGGTGCTTTTGTTTCTAGTCGTTAGAATATTATTTAGAATTATTAGTTTTATTTCATCGTGTACGTTGTATTTAATTTCTATACTTGTAGTAGGTTCTTTGTAACACCAAATTAATAGTAAATAGATGTGTGACCGGATATAAGGTTGGGTCTGCGACTGATGCTGTCTTCTCGTGTTAGTGTAGACGGTGGAGAATAAAATAGGTCTCAGATTGGTAGCCTTAATCAGGGTCTTCGCGTGTTCGACAGACATTTTGTAAGTCGTGAGCTCAAGCTTGATGTATCTGAGATATAGGGGTTGCGTTTATGAGTCATTCCCAACCAACTCTCCAAACGTTGCAATCTTTGCTCCAAATTGCCTTCCCATTAAGTAGAAGCCCTTGTTTAAGAAATTGCATAAATTATGTTGTTAAAACTAAAGGCCCCAGAAACTGTTTCAGCATATGACGACACGGTCACTATTTTCAAACTACTTTAACAATTGTTTAGGGTTCGATACCGGTATTTTTTAAATGTTGTTGATTTTTCGCACAATTAGTCCACTTACGGTGAACACTTATGGGATAGGAGACAGTTTTTGACTTTTCTCCATATTACTTTGTGTTGTTTCTTTGGTTATAAAAATGTATATTATTATAAATTATGCGTAAATTTTAGAAGAGATCGTCTATTGTGTAAATATTAAACACCGAAGAAGCAAAATTTATTTAAATTCGTTTGCACAAATTCTTTAGTACAATTAACACATTCTTAGAAATATGCAGGTTTGTTATATATATATATATATTTATTTATTGCTTGTTTAAATAATAAAATTTGCAGTGCTGGACGTCTTACATCGCTTTAATAATTGTTTCATATTGCGGCCTGAGCTACGTTAAAATGTCTATGTACTAAGCGTGTCACAGCTATTCTTTTCTTACGTAGAAATACTAAACTTGTTCTCTTTATGTTTATATACGAAGATACACACTGTATACTACGCTCTAAAAATTTTAAAACAGCAAAATAATCATAATTTTCAGGCCCCTAAATATGGCCACAGTTATTATTTTTATTATTATTATGTTTAGTATTCTGTTAAATTAAAAAATACAACGCAGATACGTGTGACATAAATCTGGAAGCTTGCGTGCTAGAGTTAGTCTTTACTATAAACTGTACACGAAAATAATGTGGTGGATTATCGCTTTAAGTACCATAATTACAAATACTACGAAGAAACTGCACACAACCAGTTAGACTTCCGCAAATATGAAGCGAAGCAGTTAGCGTCTAGCGTGACAGTCTGTCATTCATCGCTCTACTGTCAACGTGTCTCAAACGCGGAAATTACATTTAGTATTTATGCCCAAAATTTATTTTCTAGGTTTTACGGATTCTTCATGGCTGTGTGATTCAACATCAAAGGAAACGTGACAAAATCGCAAGACTAGCTGGGAAAAATTATTTGTAGCCTATAGGTTCTTAATACGGGCATACAATTTTACACTAACATTTGTGAAATTAAGTTTCATAAATTCAGGTGGTCACACTGGTATAAACAGGCTCAAGTATTTCTTAATGTCATAGTAACTTTACTGAAGAATTGTATGTATTATCTGACAATTAATTATTTTGATATTGTATTTTTTTAGCTAATTCGGTTTTCAATTTATAGTATAATTTAAAATATAACTGCAAACAAACAATTAAGTATATTTCCATTTAACTTCTATACATTCCGCATTATTATAATATACGGAATAACGTCGTATTATTACACAACATTGAAATAATACTTGTTTATTATTATACATGACACAGAAATAAGTACCCTTCTTATTGAAATTAAATACGTTGCTTTTTAAAGTATTTTTATGTACATAAATTGATAAAAAAAATCACCAAACTGTAAATTACACTGAGATTAAAAAAAATGATGGTTTTCGCTCACTTAAACAAAATTAAGTCGTCTGTCTGTCTGTCGTATATGTTTCGCAGTGTGTCACGTATATTCATTAAGAATCTAACGGGCGTGCGTCCAGTGTGACAGATTCCGAAAGTAAAACACATTTCATACGGCTGCAGAATGTCGCGCAGCACGTGAACATGCACAACAAATAGATTTTTTGACCAGCATGTCAAAAAATTTACTAACTGAATACATTTATAACTTAAATATGGAAATGAACTTTGTAACAAATTTTCCGCCAAGAAAAATCGTTGTATTTTGTCCCGTAGTAAAACATGTTCAACGAAAATATTGCAATTCAATTCAATTATATGTTCGTAGTGGCGATATGTGACATGATGTCCATGTCACTGTCGTCCTTACCGCTCGCTAGCTTCTGTGTTATAAAACTTCATAATCTTAACGGCCAGTATAACAGATATTGTTAACACGGGGAATTTGCATTCGAAATTTCATTCATCCCCTGACTTGTTGGTCTTATGGAGTGGCAGATGTACACCAATATAAAAATGAAGGGAGGCAGAGGGAATAAGGCAGATATAGTAAAACAGTTTTTAGAATAAACAGTTTTTAAGAAAGCCGAAGCAATTATAATTTCCAGATTGCTTTTTTTTGCTGATAATATAGAAGTTTACCAACATAGTAATAACAAAGTTACTTTCTTCCTGTGTGATTAAAATGCTATGATCAAAGCGTCTGTGATTCTCTCAGTGACATTCGGCTTCGCTATTTTCACGGGTGTGATGTGAAAAACATATATTATTTTTAATTTTTGCACACACAGCATGTTTGGAGAAGGCAAGTTGCGATATGACGAAACTTAACCGATTGGACTAAAGTATTTGTAGTTGCTACAATGAGTTTAAATTATGTTTGTATAGTAAACTTATATATGTATATAAAAATATATAAATTAATATATATATATATATATACATATGATAGCGTGCCAGTTTGCCACATATGTCTTCCTATACCATTCACCCAATTGCGATTAAACTTTGGTGAGTTGTGCGGGAGCCCACATAGGATTCTGTTAAATATGTGTGTGTCTACACACACGCACAAATAAAAAAATATGTATATATATAGGTATATACACATACAGATTTGGGGGTTTAGGGGGGGGGGGTGCTAAACTACTTTGGGGGAAGGGGTTGGGTTAAAACGAAGACTAAAAAACATTACATGGAAACATTTTGTTTTTCAAAACGTTTTTTTTTTTTAACTTTCAAACGCTCATTAATAGCCCTTAATATAATTCAAACATTGATCAAGTTTTGCTTCATACGTATCTGTTTAGCTGCTAAATGTCTTCCTATTACGTGTACGAGACGAAACACAGTAGGCCGGCGAAGAGATAGATTTAGATTACGTCGCGTGAAATTGATCGGAATGGAGTTTCCTGGCTTCCTAAAATTGAACACGGCTTGTTGCTTCCGTTCGTTTTATCAATATAAGCTATTCGCAATAAAGTAAGTACTTGGTTTTAACTAATAACATTTGCCTTTAATGTAATTTAAAATTTACTGCCTATATATTTAATAAAAGCTTTGAATTCTAAGTAATGCTTAAAATATATAGAACCTTGCTGTAGGATAAAGTTAAGGGTGCAAAAATTAACTTTATATTCTACTTGTAAATGAAGCTATTTACAGAGGTGCTCTCTTTACCTCGGACAGCCTATATTTTCACTCTGCCATTTAACAACTAATTTTCGAGCACCGCAGCATTCTATTCGAGACGACCAAGTTGACTCTACCTGGAACAGCTTCCTTATTTTATAAAACTTGTACTTAAGTTGCATCATTACCTATGTAAAGCACAACAAACGCTAGTTCACTGGATATGTTTCATATTAAATCTTTGCAGATGAAATTCATGTTAAACTTTGCATTAACTGCAATCAACATAGCTTTACTTTCTGACTCTTAATCAAATGAATTCCTTACGTCTTGGCGGTGCTGTTAAGAGTTAATGTAGTTTGTTTATCCTTGTACAGCGCACACATCTAGAGAGAGTATGTTAGCCTACGACGGGAAGGTGCGAGTGAAATGTTCGCGGCCGGCAGAAGTAGGAGCGCCATGTTTGCACAGCACTCGAGTGACTACGTCTGTCGCTCCGTGGAGATGTGTGTCTCTCGCGAGAGCAGTAAAGTATCCTGTGTGGCTCATATGTGCCCTATATGTCTCCCGCATATGTGAGTTATTTCTCCGTGCGAGTGTAGGAGACGCCGTCATGTGTCCTTCAAGACCCTCCTCAGCCACAATTTGTAGCATATTTAAACACATCGCGTCACTTCTTATTTTCCTCTGTCGGTCGACTCCCAAAATATTTCATATTACTCACATTGCCAAACTGAACCGTTTTTGTTGGCTCCCATCATTGCAAGTGACTGCTGTCGATTCGTAGAAGAACCCCGCAGTGAAAGAAACAAAAACTGAATCACTATTAGTAGTTGCCTATAAACATACGACATACGTATATTCCGGATAGACGAGAAAATTAAAATAATATTTACAGTACAAATATACTCTGGAAGGGACTGCAGTGGTATCAAGAAAAGCGACAAAAATAACACCTACATAGGGTGTATGAAAAATGGCGACAAAAATGGACGACGACAATGATAATAACACAAGTAAGCAGAGACACGAATTACAAATAACACAGAAGACTAAACAAAGAAGACACAGCCGAAAGTTAGCAGGCTTCCTACGATGACAACAGATCAGAAAAGTTTAAATATCACATTTATATTATATTTGGTTACTGTCTTTGGCTCCCTAATCATATATAAATGTAGCATTTTTTTTCTCATTAAATTCCGGTTGTTATGCGTGTGGTTTAGTGATCACTTATGAAACCTTAAAATTGTAATCAAAGATCTAAATTATTCGCTGTACATTTTCGTAGTAAATCAAAATTTAGCGGAAGGAAAGTGACGATAGTTAGTTTGAAATACTCCAAGTTCAGGAACAAAATTTCGTGTTTTCACATGTTCTACCATTTCAATAAAATTGAGCGAGGGCTGAATTTGTGATCGTATATGAACTTTGTTGGTTCTATCTTTTAAATGGTGGACACTTGCCATATGTATTGTTTCGATCCAACCCCACACCAGTGGCTTTACAACTGATTGAGATGGTTGATGAATTTAAAATAGCCGTTACACTATAATCTAAAATAATTTACACTATATATTTACGTCACTGCCAGCAAACGTACGCAATTAAGTTGGCACAGACTGTAGCTGTAATGAATGTATAGGGCCTAATGCGTCACTTAGGTTTTTCTTTCGACGCAAAGGAGTATAGCTGCCTAACATTTGCGCGCGCGGCATTATACTTTAGGCTGAAAAAGGTGGGGGGGGGGGTGAAGTGCATCCAGTGACTTATATGCCGAACAATTCTTTATGTCTGAGGCTCCAGGTTCATTTTTAAATGTAATGTTAGTGAAATTTAAGTTTTTAAAAATTAACTGTGAATTTACCGCTGGTAAGATTATTCATACTTTTATTAGGTAATTTTTTGTAATTTTATTTGGGGGAGGCGATATCCTTTAAATTTTCACTTCATCGATTCCCCTGATATGCATGCCGATGTACCTAATTGACAGTT
The DNA here is from genome assembly GCA_003012365.1 of Medauroidea extradentata. Lineage (NCBI taxonomy): Eukaryota > Metazoa > Arthropoda > Insecta > Phasmatodea > Phasmatidae > Medauroidea > Medauroidea extradentata. The sequence continues at coordinate 17,223 of PNEQ01097191.1, read as the reverse complement.
ATTGAATGCAAATAAAATTACGGTTCAATTTCATTTCATATAGATGTTTTCCGATCTACGTCTGCAAATGATAATTGTTTCTTTGCTTTTTTTCGTTGAATATACGTAAAGCTAAAATGAAAATAATTTGCCTATTATGTTTTAGGAGATTCATTTTTGAGTTGACTCTTACTATTCGAAATAGTTTAGGCAGAGTCCCTATTAACATTATTAATGGGACACGCACTATCAAATTTGTATTGTGGTCGAGATATGTGTATTTACGTGTTATCCTCTGACGGCAGGTATGTTTAGTAACGAATGCTGGTGGCGCAAATTCGAGATGACTACCACAACACTGAGGATGATATCAGTCGAGACTTGTCTAATCCATGTAACACATCAGTGATGGTATATTCAGAAGTGAAACCAGTACATCAGGTTATCATGCCAAAGTCTCTGTTAAGTGAATCAGAAATGAGACCACTAATTCCAAGAAATGAACGGAAGACATTCATTGTTCTGCAACGGTCGCTGCCCAACAAGTATGAGATGAACTGAATATTTTTCTGTAGACGACTGTGGGGCAGCACGTGTCGTGTCAGATATCATGGGGCCTGTTATATCCAGGCTCATGTCTGAAAGGACGGTAGTTACAATCTCTTAAAAACCGTGGAGGCTAAGATACTGAATTATACTGATAACGTTGTCTGCATCTCTTCACAATAGAAATGTGCTTTTCACTACGCAATCTTGTTTTCATTCTTTCGTACAGCTCTGTACATGCATAAACTGTATATATGTCTTTATTAACATAAATATAATTATATTATATATTTTCAAAACAAAAAATAATCTACGTCTACAAATCCGTTTTACAATGGAACTGACTTCGTACGGGAAATTAAGTTCTACTAGCACATTTCTTATTTTTTAAGTAGGGAAGGATGCTTTGAAGAAACGTTAACATAACAATTAATTATTGCCTGCTCTCCATTAAAGTAATACCATAACATTTTCCTGCATATATCACAAATTTCCTTTGGTCGCAGCAATATTCTCATAAAACATGTCTCGTTCGTTTCCTGCTCGTAAAATTAATATTTCCTCCATCAGTACAGAAACTCCGGCAAATTTATTTTAACAGTTTTATTTTAAATATTATTACTTAGCTGTGGACTAGAGACAGCTAAAGAAAACAAATTATGTTTGGGTACGTATCATAAATATGCATTAGCGATGTTAATTACAATGACCCTCAAGATGGTGATCATGAACTCACAGAAGACAAGTGGGAAAGATTGTATTATTCACATGATGTATGTATTAATTATGTTTCTGATGGCACATTAACACTGCCGCACTATAAAATACAATTATATGCTGATTTACTGTATTTAAACTGTGAAAACTTAAGTATGTATCAGTAAATATATTTATTGATGTAAACACATTGATTCCTACTTACACTTCCGTGCATATAAAATTTATTTTTAGTATTGGACAATTTTATAACGGGATTTTTATATATGTGTATATTAGATTTCTGCTTGTTAAACTTTAGTCTCTGCTATATGTTTAAAGTTATATATTTATGAACTAGTTTTCCTAAATTGTCTGTATTATGAAGGTAATGAAACATATTTCTACTAGTACACACAACTGTTAAAGCGTTTGTACCGTGTATCAGTAAAATGATATAAAACCAAATATTTGGTATTATCAATTTTATTTCCAATAATTTATTTTCCTTTTTGTGAGAAGATTTGGATTGAAATATTTATTGATTTGTCACAACAGTGAGGATATAACATAAATATAACAGTACATGGATGACGTAAATAAGATTTAGGTTGTGTACCATTATTGTTTATGCATTTTCATATTTTTACTTATTTACCGAACGTCAGCTGAACGCGTTCTAGACAATTGCAGTCCAAAGTGACGGGGAGAATTTTACTGCAAATATAATCAAAAACTAATGCTTTGTAAAGTATTTCCTTGAACTTTTTTTTGTGCGATTATTCATCGCTGTAATACTTGCGTGGTGGCAAAGTTTCAGTACAGTGTGTACGCAGCCGATGATGTTATAGCATAGCTTATGTTAACAACTTGACATAGACTTTGTACAGTCTCACACGGCACCACGTTGATAGATTGATATATGTCTGCAAGAGACTCACTTTGCCACATATTAATTTATAATGAGTTAAATGTTAAGAGAGTTTTTGAAAATGTGATGCGAAAAATGAGAAGACGCCACTTACCGGTAAAGTTCACCACTGACCTTGTTTGTTTGTTTGAACATAAACGTCTTCGTAAATAATCACCGAAATATATTGTTATTTATTTATTTTTAATTTTAATATACCAAACAAGTTTTGATTAAATCCATTTAACTGTAAACTTACATTTTCACGCCTAGATAAACCTGTCGATCACAATAAAGTTATTGCTTCAATGAGTAAAACTTTAACTAAATTATCAAAATAGTAAACTTAGCAAAATTAACAAATAATTACTTAATTCTGAATTGAAATTTTCCCTTTTATATAAATTATGATCGGACGACAGGAGGTTTAATAAATGTTGGGCGCCAAGTAACATTATCACAAAATTCTTATGTATGCATGTTCTCATTAAGGAGGGGCACTATCCCTTGTGCGGTGTTTTTCATTAAGAGTCGTGTAATTAATTTTCTCGTAGTTATTGAAAACTTAAATAATAATTTGGCTTATCATAGGTTTGTATTATCGTAGTTAACCAGACAGTCTTACTCTGTGTCTTAACAGAACGTGACTTTTGTAATGAAATTTATCTTATTCCTCATAAGTAATGGGAGATGCAAAGCAAAGTGGCTGACATCTGGTGGTTAACTTCTGAACCTTCGGAATGGTGATACCGACTTCAGACGCTATATTGTACTCGTGTGTAGCAAAGCAATTTAAAGTCTATAAATAAATACTATGTGGCAATAGTACTGTTCTTCGTTGTAAAAATCAAGTAGTTTTGTTAAAAATATGTTTCTATATGTATATAAAGAGCACTGTCGATAGGTAAAATGTAAAAAATATCTTTAAGAGTCTTGATTTTTTCACACATCGCGACTTCTGCCAAACTAACTGTATTCATATTATAAACAGTATTCTCTAAACTAATTCCGTATTACCTGTTTGCATTTTCTTTTCCAATTTTTGTATGTATATTGTAGTAAACACGTTGCTTTCATTATATCTGGTTTATTTAGAACTAACGAGGTTAGGCCTAACCTCGTCCATTTACTGAATACTAAATTGTTGAATGATATAGTCGTAGACGTGTCTATGTATTTGTAAGCGCTAGAATACAAACTTAGCATGCGTGTCTTATTAAAAAATAACTTTCCGTTTTATGTTTATTTTTGAAAAGTAGATTTTCTTTCCTACAAAAAAATTTTTCAAAAAATTTTTCGCAGCTACGTTTGCAGAACGTTTCGTAAATATCTAGTAACGTGAAAATTACAAGCTCATACTATCTCTTTTTTATATAAAGTACTACTTGCAATAACGATAATATGAATATATGTTGTAACAACAGCATGAACTAACCTTCAAACATTATGTAACTTATAAGCATTCTGAACAGACAGTTTTCGTGTGTACAAATTTTAACCAACTTTTTATTTTTACAAAAAAGATTATATAAGTTTATTTTCTTATAAATAGTATTTTTGGCTTAACGAAGTCGTTTACTGCTACACTCTCTTCTTGCGGCTTTATTCCGCGTCGCTCCTTGAATAATATGGGACATATTAAACAATTTACTACGTGATTTGTAATAAATAGTTCGTCGTGTACAATATTGGTTTTATGTACATTAATATAAGCCTGCATTTATCCACACAAGCCTTTAAAAATGAAAATAAATTCGCGTTTCCATTGCCACGCATACGAAAAATACGTTTCAATCACCATTCCGGCCGTCTGCAAGGCGCGATATTGCTGCTCCTAGCGTTGCTTTGCATCTCCCATAAACTTGAGCTGAGAGCTGTCATACCCCCTGACGGACAAAATCTATAGTCATCTCGGATACATGTAAAGTTGGCTGTAACTGTTCTTCGCAATCCAATTTCGCACATTTTGGCACAATAAGACGTAAAAAATTACTTCATGGTCATTTCAACCACAACATCGATGGAGCCCTTTCATGAATTTTTCTAAAAGTATTTCGAAGTCTGATTTTAAAAATTATCTGTGCCGCAAATTCACCTTTTAAACTAACGAAATAACATCATGTTTTCACTATTGGCGAAGTATTTTTTTTTGCTTTGCCGTGGCAAAATAAAATAAAATTTCATTAGATACGAGAGTGATAGCAAAAATATTAAATAAATCTATTGTGGTGGCCTAAGTTCAACCTTAATATATAAACCTAGGTTTGTGTGTATATGTGCGTGTAGGTTATACAAACATTAAGATTTAATTGAGTATATTTTCTACGTATAAATGTACAGTATATTCTGTTAATTTGCAATTCGTATTGCATACATTCATTTTTCCTAAAGGTTTGTGTGTAAGTAAATAAGGTATTGGCTTGTGTATTTAATGTAAGCGTCCGGTTGCCAAATACCTACCTTCAGGAATGTTGTATTACAGTTTTGAGACAGTTACTTTTAACACCATAAAACTGTTTAAAATGTAGTAACAAAGGATTCGAACATCCGTTCATGTATATCTGTTTCAAAGTATTGGGTACATGTTTTAAAAACGCTCTGAGGCACGAGGACGCAGTTAAAATTGTTGGAGAGTTTTCCATCTGGCCGGAGACGAGCAGTGGTCGAGAGAAGTTTGAGCGCGAGTGCCTGTGTCCATACACGGCGGTGTTTCATTGCCTCAGTCTTGCCTCGGGCGACCAGGAACTACAGTGTTCATGTCTCTTTGATCGCGTCGCCTCTGTCGCTTTATACCGCGCCACAGCTGCAACACGCGCAAGTAAAAGAAAAACATCGGCGCACAGATTACTTTGCTGCTACAGGAAGAGATGCAAGTTAGCAACAAACATCACAAGAATTATACAATTCGTTCTTTTATAAAAAGAGAAACATATTTCGCTTTATAACCAACTCAATAAAGTGCCGCCGAATGGAGAGGTACAAATTAAAATTTCTCCGTGCTACACTCTAAAAAATAGTTTGTAAATTTGCCACACGTGCATATGTGAGCACTAAGATAGTAGGTCTGGTAGAATAGTTTCCCTGACATCCATGGTAGCACTCCTAAACTTATTAATTAATAAAACTGTCAAATATATACTGAGGTTGCCAGCCTTGTATTGTAACAAGTGTAAAGGTTTGCATATTTACAAGACGTAAGTGTGGTAACTGTTCCATACTGTGTTTAGGTTAATTACTTCCTAAACATTCTAGGAAGTTTTTTTACAGTGTAGCCACCGACAAAAATACAATGTTACTGTATTAATTCATAAAAACATATATTCTCATTTTAAACATTTAATAGCGTACTCTAGGAAAAATATAATTCTCGTTCTTTCAAAGCAATGTTATTCGATACGTTTTTTCTATTGTTGATATAATAATTCTTTTAACCACATCCTCAGGACAACCACAGAGTTACATCTTTAAACAATTAAAATCGCTTGGAATTAAAGTAACTTTGACGTGAAAGTTGGATTCTTGACATTAATTCTTACAGTGCATTGTGGGAGTTATAAATTCATTATAGCTACAAAAGACGTTCGGTGGTCACTCGTATTTTTTAAAGACAAACTACAGGAGTTATTGTGACATTGTAGATACATGTGTAAAAATTCTACTCCGTCTTTCAGTTAGAATGGGACACAGTTCAAGAGGCGAAACTTAAAATGTATTTTTTCAGTGTTGGAAGAATGAAGGAAGTAGTGAATGAAATGTTTTGGTACTGACGAAAGCAAGATATGTCAGAAAGACGGGGTTGACTCGTGTCTGTCAACTTCCCAGCAGCCTCTGCGCCAGTTGTAAAATGACACTGCCCTCCCAAGCTCTCTTACAATGTCACCTACAATGTAAGACAGTGTGTGAGTGTGCGGCATGTAACGGATTGCCTAGGGCCGCACTAATGAATTTATCTGCGACACGTGAAGCTGTAGTATTGCTCCTCTGAGACTCGTCCAGACCGGACCAGACTTTATCCTACACGAGACGTGAGGTGCCGCATCTCAGGACATAGGAGCTACTGTTACAACATAGTGCACTTTCCCAAGAATACTTCGTACCTGTTGGCGAACTTTCGACCAAACATTATGCTGGTTATTCTAAACAACCAGCAAATGTTGTATCGGGAATTATTTGTAAATTTTACACCACAATATCACATAAATTTTTATCTTTACAAAATGGCTTTCAGACATAAATATTGAGTGAAGAAAATTAGTGCGAATTGACCCCACATATGGTGGTTTACTAATTTCGGGCTTATTATTTTTGTGCTTTTATAGGTACGTGTCGACATGGAGACAACAGTGCGAGCACCTATGCGCATAAATATATATAATTTTTTATCCTATGTAGTCGTCTGGTGTTTTATAATACATAGCAAAGTGTTAATATTGTGTGCCACAGACATTCCGTGTAACGTGAGGAGCTGAATTAATATCAAATCAGTCATCGAAATTGGTGACCATGTACACGTATGTACGCTACGATACAAATTAACTTAACTTGAGGAGTCACAGCGTAAATTTTCTGTTACATGCCATCTTCGAGTTTCATGACAACACATTGCTTGTTGCGACAGACTTGCACTGAGTGTAACCGATTGTAGATAACATTTTTTCCTTTCAAATTTATGCAAAAATCCAACTTTGTGGGCCGTACTATCTAATCTGTTCCAACAATGTTTTCAGTATAGTGAAAATAATAACTTTCTTTCTTCTTCATAACTGATTGTTACTTCTACAGAACTGATTGTTACTTCTACAGAACACATTGTTGTGCGAACAGTCCACGCAGTCTTGACAACCTAACTGTTATGTTGTCCCTATATTGACATCATAATACCTTCAGCAATAAGTCTAGCGCAATACGTCTTTTGGCATGCCAAGTAGAAAGAAATACACTGAAGTAGGTACACACAGTCTAGATTTACGAATTCTTCTGATAAAATACACTATCTTTAAATAATACGCAGTCTCTCTCATACTAGTGCTATGGGTTTAACCAATTTAGTATTACAGGTGAAAACATTTAGAAGTTTATTACATCCTGTTATGACCCATGCAATACCCCCTGGGTCTAACACAAGTGCGATGGCTGAGCTAGCCATGCCGCTGTGGGCACAGCGAGTGACGTCAGGGCGTCGCCTAATATATAAGTGAGGCCGACCGTGCAGAGAGGGGGATTCCGGTAAACGATGCCACCTGAAGACGACGGTCCTCCGAGCCGAGGATGCCAAGCTGCGAGGGGCGTGGTCGTCGACGACGACACAGGCGGCAAGGTGTTAGAGAGGCCAGGGTGGGCGCCGCTTCTCCTAGGTTCCGAGATCGTGCACCGAGCTTAACAAATTAATTTCAGTGGTAAGTGAATACACCTCTTCTTCGGGATTTCCTTTAAACTCTTCCTATAGCTATTGTTGTAGTGATCAATAGTCATTGACATTGAAATAAATTATTAATTGATTAAAGTAACCTAATTGCCTCTGGATACATTGTAAAATATATAAATAAATAGAAGATTGTCATTGAATTCCCGCATGCTCTTGTTTGAGTTTCCCCCCTTATCATGAGTGTTGAGTTCCACTAAAGAACGAAAAACGTTACAATCCTAGTAATTCTAAAACATTGTTAGTTGCACTAACATAAAACGTATTCTTTACAGTCTAACCAAAACGACATGTTGTAAATAATGCGGCACCTAGATAAAGTACCCCACTCACCCAATTTTACTACATTGTAGTGATTTTATATGTAAAATGTGAAAATTACAAAGAGTCAAAATCAGCGTGTATCGGAAATGAATGACGTCACAGTAGTTAAACCATGCCTCGTTGCGGGAACACCAATGAAACGATTCTCGGAAGTGCTGTGACGGATAACAATAATTTATTTACTACACTTCGTTGAGATCTGGCGTCTGTAACATAGAGTAAAAACTATACAGTGGCGAGACGTGGTCGTGTTCCAAGGCAAGCAGTAGAAGATCCGACTATACACTTAGAGCATGTAGGTGTGTTACTGGAGAATATGTTCCTGGCCTCTTACACGCTGCTGGTTGTGGAGTGTACCTGTCTCTACCAGTCAAATGGTTATATAGGCAACTGAGAATTGTGTATATAGTCATTGATAAACACCGCTTGCCCTAGAACACTTTACGCCTCGCCACTGGAAGTATACATATAAAACTATGTATTTTTCTGCATTTATTTTAAATGTATTTACGTATACCCCATACAAACACGTAAAAAAATCATGGGGGGTGACATTACAAAAGTTATTTTCGCATATACGGTTGCCTTGAATAAATGTATTTACTTGCCATAAATTCCGAATAATAAATATCAACATGGCACGTAATTTATATACATATCACTCAAGACAATTATTGAAAATTAAAATAGCATAAAAGTGTCCCAAGTTCACACCACGTGTCCAAATCACCCTCGCTTACGGTACATCTAACAATCTCTTTGTATTTGGCTGCCAGCTGTTTTCTTATTTACTGCAGTATTGCATCTGCTAGTTTCTGGCAATTGCTCGCTTCTCACTCAACAATGTTCCCATTATTTTCCAGTTCCTTAAATTAATTTACAATACCACCCTTTGCAGGCTGTCCCCAGTCCAAGTGTAGTATATAATCACTGCTTTGTTTCATGGGCACTATTTCATAGTTTCGTGCACGATAAATACATGGTGCTTCATTGCTTAGTACTAGCCAAACTGTGGAAGGAGCGATTACGCCTTTATCAACTCTTCTCGTGCCGAACCAACTGACCGAAACTGTGGAAGGAGCTATCAAATAGTTCCAGTATATAAGCTTCCTTAGCTCTACTTGCATACATTTGGCTACTAGTTATGTTTCAGACTTACTGTACATTGTACAAATATTAGACCAGATTAAAAAAATGCAAATAAAACCACTAACCAGTACAGTACTAGAGTAACAAATTATCGTGAAGTTTTTAAATTCACGTGGATTTTTCTAACTGTACTTACATTTGTTAATAACACGTAACGTATAATATATTATAAATGAATTAATAATTCACAAAGTAACGCAAAGAACATAAATTATCAGTTCGTACACGTCTATATACATAATGCAAACTAAAAATATTTACAGTATACAAGTTACCTCAAATAGTCTGTTTAATTACAATGCAAACAATAGATCCATCAATCTTAAAATAAATAAAATTATCTTTTTAACAAGAGCCAATATTATCCTAGATACATCCATACGTTATTTTTTTGAGAAACTGAAGGGAAAATGACGGAAGTTCAAAAATTAGGCACCCGTATAGCACCGAGATGTCAGTAGTGTTGAACTGGTCCAAACATTTCTACGCTATATTTCCAAACCTAGAACTGAGCATATTCTCCTGATCAAGCACTGAAATGGTTCTAATGCTTCTGGTTCACACCTAAAAAGACACTACGTCTGAGCGTGCTCTTCTTTCTAATTACTGAGTTTCTAAATGTTTACTGTTTCATATATAATGCATTCACTGCCTCCACTGGGGCCGCGGAGGCCGAATGGTCAGATCACTCGCTTCTCACCGAAAGATCAGGGTTCGTTCCCAGGCTGGGTTGGTCCCCAGATTGTGGGAATCGTGCCGGGCGATGTCGCTGGCCAGCAGGTTTTCTGGGGGATCTCCCATTTCTCCGGTCATTTTCTAATCTTCGGGTATTCTTCTCGTACGATGCTACCACCAGTCCTAGCCTCCAGTCCACCAGAACTCTATTCACCAATCACTGAGATGTTAAAAGTCTCTCTGATTTAAACAATCATATTCACTACTCCAAGACTGAGGAACTATTATTAACTCCTTGCTAACGCTACTCATACTCCTTATGTATCGAATTTACCACATATAATCCAAAAATGGGTCTACCCCATTACCAAGACTACAGTTTTAAGTAGCTTACACTGGCTTAAAGCAATGACTAGTACGTTACTGTCAGTGTACAATGGCCGAATATTACACAAATGCATGCACTTTGCACGTAAAACTGGATATATTGTCACTCCATTTTCAAAAACTTTAGCTGGTGGCCAACAAATATGTCAACGTCCTATCATATACCGTATAAACTCTCATGTCATTTTTAAACATTGTAGCAGTGAAGACAAGTTGCTAACAGAAGAAAAGTGTTGGAGATACACTATTGCAGAAATTATTGTGTCACAGAAAACCATAGAATACAAAAAGACAGACAAATAAACATCCAAAGAAATTTGTTTAACAAATGGAGTCAGAATTGTACTGTAAAAAGTGCTATTTTGTACAATATTTTACTGTAGTGAATGTTAACAATTAATTACTGAATGCTTTTGGAAAGAGTTATCAGTATTTATTTATCGTCACTTGCAACAATATATTTTTTAAAATGACCATTGAAATGGCGAGAGATCTCCGTTTACAAAAGTTGGCAGCGTCTGGTGTCGTGAAAATATGACCCCGGTTTACTAAACAGTGTTTCCAATATCAACGATGCAAATAAATTAATTAATAACTGTGTAGCAAAATACTAAAGGCTTGGTGGTCATAGAGATAACAAGACTTCTTTTTGAGAACTGTATAACATACGGAGTTACGAGACCTTCTGAGCACCTTTAAACGTATGAGGATCCAAGGATGACTGTAAATTATATGCGAAGCATGCCTTCAAAGCAGTGATGAATCATCTTTCGGTATTTGAACAACTATATTCACGGAGTTCATATTTTTTTACAGAATTCAATAGTAAACCTACTCTTCACTAATTCCAACATTTCAACTATTTCGTGTCGTAAATGCTAAGAATCTGGTAATTCTTACAGTAAATAAAAATTATCATATAAAAGGTTATAATTGTCAAATGCCACGGTCTTCGGCGCATATGATATAATATTCTAGTATAAAGGAAATCAATTCATGAAAGAAATAGAGAAATGAGTTGGAAATGTGTGAGAATCATCCAGCCGAATTGTTTCAAATTAATTTAGATGATATTAGACCACGGTTCCTGAGTTCCTTACAAACTTATAATTAAAAATGAATGTACTAAACGCTCAAACGATAAGACATGGACCTCGTATTGAGCACGGCAGTGTATGGAACTGCTAGTATTTGTGGTAAGTGAACGTCCTAGGACCAGTTTGTCACGGGACTGCCGCCCACTGTGTGGGTCGCTGATCGCCTGGACGTAGTCTGGATCGCGCAGTAATCACGCCAAGTCGTTCCAACAGAACTACTGCTGTTAGTCTCCAGGGAGACCTGTGCTTCGTCTTGCTGACCTATCTACGTACCTTGCATCACCTACCGTCTCTCTCTCGTGCATTTTCTCACATTCCCTACCTAGTAGCTTCGTCACACTTAGGATAATCATTCTCATCTTCAACTACTGCAACATTCGCTTTATAGTTAACGTCATCAACTTGCAATGACAGCACACATTTTGTGAGTTCATTATGACAGTTGTCTAAGTTCTTTCATGTTCTTAGTTCAGGAAATTCGCCCTCTTAATGTTTACAAACCCAAAAGTCAATCTTACTCTATAACGTGCTAGTAAACGTCGTGTACATAAATTCCTTGTTACTATTATCTGGTTTGTAAAAATAATATGTATGTATTAACCACGCACCTTTAATTGTCAAATAAATGCACGGAATTCTGTACTTTTTTAAAAAAGTTAACACGTATTAAGCACCTATAAAAATTACATAAATTACATACATTAAGATTCCACTACACACCTTATGTATACATTCTTAGTTTTAAAAACATAATATTAGTTTTAGAGTATTAATAGAAATGTTTGTTTGAATAAACAATTTAACGTTTGTGTTCTTTAAAATTTTTGCCCTAAATTTGTATTAAACGCATAAAACAAATTTAGGGCAGAAATGTTAATTAACACACACATTAAATTTCTTCATACAAACATTTTTTATTTATGCTCTAAAACAAATATTACAGTTTTAAAACAAATAATTTGTACATCAGGTGTATAGTTAAAAATTAATGAACGTTAATCTGTGCACCTGCATGAGTCAATACGTACTAACGCTCTTGATCCACCTCCGTACGTTATTTTTGAGTTCATTATAAGCTATTGTTCCTCTGTATGTTATCTTTGAGTTCATTATACGATACAATTTTCTTCTGTATGTTATTTTTGAGTTCATTATACGCAATATTTTTCCGCTGTATGTTATTTTTTAATTCATTAAACGATATATTTTTCCTCTGCATGTTATTTTTGAGTTTATTATTCGTAACATTTTTCCTCTCTGTGTTATTTTTGAGTTTATTTTGCGTAATACTTTTCCTCTGTTGTTTATGTTTTAATATTTTATGTGTAGACAGTGTACAGCTTTAAAGTTAGATTTAAAGAAATTAATATCCAAGTAATGTTCTTGTAACGGTGCACCCACCGACTTGATTAAAAAACGAAAAATATAGCTAAATATGAATGTCAAAACCATTACCCAAGATCAAAAAGTATTGAAAATCGAGAAAATTCAGGAATCCAAAATTTAATCAGCACATACAAAAACTGAGGAAAACAGACAATGCTATAGACACAACAGGATAACTTGATAACTAAACAGCAATGTTACAGATACAAGACTCGACAAAACGACGATGAAGTTACAGAAGAACAAAGTTGATTTTCACAGACGAGCCTGTTGCGAAGTTTTGGGTGCAGATTGCTGTGCACGTAAAACACCAACCTGAAACAGAAATAGCAACATTATTTTGAATTTACGCCACACTTTCCATAAACAAAATTATAAGTTCTTCGGTTGAACTGTTATGAAAAAATACTGCTCGAAATACTCTAGGCATTAATGTATTGCTCTTCGCAAATGCGTATTTTATAATGTGCGTACGCGTCTCCTCTGTTCTTACTTTTTATTGCCTCTAGCGGAAAAGTAGCGAACCTTGAGGACTTCGTTGCCTAACTTGACCGATTTCGTGCATAAGCGGCTAAGAAGTGAAGGAGCTATAAGGGCGACTTTAAAGTGCGCATCAAATGTCACATCGCCACTAAGAGCAAAGCGCTGAAGTAGCTACGACATTCCCGCGTCTAGTATCGGCCGCTACGCGGGGACAAAATAATTTTATGCGTGCAGAAAGGTTCCGTGCACGTTTTTATCTGACCATGTTAGTACATTTTTAGGTACGGGAGATATATTTTGAAACAGTGTGTTTAAGGAGGAAGACGTTCCAACAGTGGCATTACGTACTTGGGTGAAGTGTGTTTTATTTTTCTACGTCTTCACATTGGGCATATGTGGAACAGTTCCGTTAAATAAAAATAAATTCCCCGCACATTGCAGTTTATGTAAGCACGTGTTACAGGCGTGATCGGGTTTGCTAATGAAATGAATAGGCGGCTTGAGGGAGAGGAAGATAAGAGAGGTTAGGGGTGGTGTGGTGGACACAGCGACAATCAAGCCTGATTGGCAAGCTAGTGACAATGTGATGGACGGCTAGTAACAGCGAGCGCGCTCACATCACTGTCACTGCCCAGAGCTTGTCTGTTACTAGACAAGATACCCACGCTCTCTGTCAACATAACCCAGTTCTCTCTGCAATCCCGCGTCACGGACATCAGTATCAACACCACGGCATAACTACTTATGACGTGTTGCCAATAACACTTCTTTTCGTAAAACCGTCACACAAATGCGCGTACAAATGATTTTAATATGCAGTCTATAATTCCAATGCAAAATAATAAAATCATAACGAATTTTCCCTGAGTAACGACTTTACACAAATATCTTAGTCTCTAACAAGCAAAAATTGAATAATGTTTTGGTTTTAAAATATTACTTTTCATACAGGAATAGCAATTTTAAACACTCATGTGAGACAATTTTAAGACCCCTGACCCCTTTTAAGAATAAAAAAATTAACAAAAAATAATAATAATCACGTAAACAGCGTAAATAGGCACCAGTAGCCTTGTGCTTCATTTTTACGGTGATTTAATAACCAATCCAATATCAGCTGTGATGACAGTGTGCGAATTACAACTTGTTCAGAGTGATAATAAATGGTTCGTTACTGTCTCTATAAATTTATTTAATTTCAAAACTATACTGATTTCCTTAACGTGTTGACTGATGGTGTTGGTAAGATAAGTTGGCTTTACGTCTCTTTGACAGCAAGGTCATTATAGTGGTACAAATCACTCGACGACAGGAAGTACAAAAATAGGCATCAAGGCCTTTGTTGAGGAACTATATCAGAAATTGCCTAAAATGGTTTCAGAAAACCACCGAATATTCACATCAAAATGGTTCAAGCCAGAAATCGAATCCAGGTTCGTTTAAATAAGATTCCAACGTGTTACCGTTGCGCCATCTCACTAGATATGGTGGGATGGTCTTAACAGGTTTACGCGCACTGAAGAAAATCTGCCGAGAAAATTCACACACATTTGTAATTAGTTTTTTAATCAGAATCTATCTGAGGCAACAACGACCATTAGAATGAAAACCTATTGTGTTATAATGCTTGTTAAGAAGAATAGTTTGATATAAATAGTCAGTTATTACGTTGTTACAATTGAGTTCCTGGAACTTGTCACATAATTATATCCCTAAGTTGTTCTAATAGATTAAATTTTAGTAGGATATATTATATGAGAGAGACCTACATTTTTGAAGAATTAGTCACACGCTGCACAGCTATGGACAGTTTCTTTTGCATTTATTTTTATGCAGACATCTCAGTGCACAGGTCAGAATTGTCCAACATCCTGTCTCCGAATTAGAATGTATGAAGTGGCGGCTCGAGTGTTGTTGCCAGATAGGACAGTGTACAACGCGGCAATATGGCACTGTGGTTAGTCCCCTCTTGCGCTACACAGATAGCTTACTTATCATACAACTGCTGGTCTGACCTAGAATATCGACGTCATTTAGGACGGGAAGGAGGATGGTGTTCTTCACCGTCTAGGCTGATGAGCATCTCTTTCTCTCAGGGTCGAGGTAACTCCGCTGGGCAGCTGGTTTTCCTCCGCCGACATCTCTGGAACCGGGTGTGTTGATTTGGTACTGGTCGGGTTACCCGGTTACCGTTGAATAAGTTGGTAGCACTAGATCTGGCATGATGAACCAGATTTTCTTATTGTGACACATACGATTTACAAGTTTATTTTTCCTACTGTTTTATACAGGCGTGATTTCGGGTGGAGGCATAACCGATTGACTAATTAGCGCGATTTTCGACGAGTGAAGCCACTGTGAAGGGGTCGTTTAACTACAACCGACATTGAGTTCCTTGTTACGTCCTCTCTGTTCCTGCTCCAACTTCCCGCTGCTCGGTCCACACAAGACGTGGCCTTCATGCTGCCACGCCATCTCCTCCAAGTATTTGATTACACTGAACTATGAATTTATAGATTTAACATAAAATATCACTCACATATATTTGTTGAAGAAACGGAACTATAAAGATGACAGTACAGTTCTACAAATACAAATTCAATAATGCGTCCTTTTATCCTGGGCCTTTACATCTGGTCTGTTTATTCAAACGTTTATTTAATGAAATCCCTATACCAAGAAGCTAATTACTGAAAATATAAATAATATTTAATATTCATTTAAATAGGATGTCTTAATAATAGTTTGCGGTGCGGCACCTTTTATTTAATTTATTCTACCTTCTCTTTTCGCCTTACCACAGAGTAGGCTTGCACGCCAGACAACGACCTAGGGAGGTACGGCGTCAATGTTATGAGTACAGGTTCAAATATCGAGCAGTCCAAACATTGGCCACACGTCACTGTAATTAGTCACCTTTTCCGCTTCAAATATATCTTACTCGTCTTAAAGCTACTGTTCTGACATAGCATATTATAGATGAAGGTTCAAATGTCGAGCAGTCCAAACATGATTCTGCGTTTACTTGACGTAACATTCGTAAAATAATAACTGGACGTGGAGTGCAAGAGGAATTATCTCCGTACAGTGTTGCCGCATTGTGATACAATGTCATCGTACAACATTTTGTGATTAACATTTTCGTCTCCAATTCAAACTAGGATTCATTCAGTGTGCTTATTATACGTTTGTTTCTGATCGTCATGTATAATTCTTAGGAAAATCTTGACTTTTTTATATTTCATTGATGTAGTGTTTAAATTATCAGAATGGTAGCCAGTTGGATATTTCTTGCTCACCATAGATAGCTATACGAACCACGCGTCTGAACTTCTCGTTATTTTGTACACACCTATACTTTGTACAGCAGTTTGATAGTTGTGTATTAAATTTATAGCATATTAAGTTTTAAAACAAAACGGAGTGTGTTAAATTCACCTGGTGAAGTGATGAAAAATAAGTCAAAATGTGTTTTCAGCATTTCAGTAAAATATATTAACATTGATTTCAAAATTGTACTTCTTCTAACAAAACTAAAAATGACTTGCACATTCATTGTTTTCATGCTATTAAGATGGTTGTTGCATAATATCAGCAGTGATTTTGTTAATGAACTAATAATAATATTGTTTTCAGTTAGCATTACTCCCACCGTAGCTCACATCAAAGAACAATTGGAAAATAAATCTTCGATATTTATTTTTCATAAGCTACCACCACGCTAAATAAACTAACTCTGTCCTGACTCATCCTGAGTAGGGTAACATGCATTTAATGTTATTCGATGTTTTTGTGTTTATAATAGTGTTCGTCTTCTAGTTTCCAAGATTATGACAACTGTCCCGATTGTAAGCAAAATTTAGTTTAGTAAATTTATTGTCCAAACTTTTGTTAAACGTACTTTAATTTCTGTAAAGTTCACTAATTTAGGAATAAGCGTTACATGAATGAACTAACATATAAATTCGTGCATATACAGGGTGGACCAGAATTCATGTGCCAAAGTCCGGGAGGGGATTCGTTATGGAAAATAAGGTGGGGTACATAAACCAACACTATTCTGTGGTAAATATTAAGGGAGCTACGCCACGTTGAAAAAAATAATTTTTTAAACATTTTTCGAAAAATACTAGAAAATATAAGAGATAGAGCCACCAAAATTGGCATAG